>JAODAC010047188.1:0-10469 GCA_027575185.1 Mimaenictus wilsoni
TTAGGTTAGGTTAGTTTAGCTTAGCTTATGTTAGGTTAGGTTGGCTTAGCTTAGGTTAGCTTAGGTTAGGTTAGGTTCGGTTAGATTAGGTTAGGTTAAGTTAAGTTAGGTTAGCTTAGGTTAGGTTAGTTTAGGTTAGGTTAGGTTGGGTTAACTTAGGTTAGGTTAGGTTAAAAAAATGGTGAAAATCCTAGGAAGCACTAGCTGACAGTTTCCGAGAAAATAATTGTTAAACATTTGATTCGAGCGCTAGCTAATCTCGTATCCGACACTATTTTAGTTTTGCAAAACTCATTTGACAGGGCACGGACTCTCCGTGACAAAAGAAATTTAAATTTTGGCCCACCGTTAAACGTCACAATTGTGAAACAGATGCATCTATCTTTTTTTTTGCTCATTACCGAATTTTAAAGAAGATCCTTATCGGTCTCATTATTATTTATTCAACCCACGGAGGTCTGGTCTTCAAGTCGTATTTCCACACACGTGCACGCAAACGTGCACGCAAAGAATTTAATTGAATTCAACTTGGTGATGATTTATCAGCACATCGAGAGGTGAAGTGGTGAAGTTAAATAAAATGCGGCCGAGCCGATGGGCACGCTGAATGTGCAGTTTATTCGCGCATAATTAAACAATTAACGATGCAAGTGCAACATAGGGTAGGCAAGCAACACACACTTTCACACCCACACATACACATACACACACACACACAGCGAAAGAGACAGAGAGAGAGAGAGAGAGAGAGAGAGAGAGCGACGCTATTCATCCTATTCATGGCGGTATGCAGCTAATGCTGAATGGGGCCTGTGAAATGTCACTCGGTTGTTGCTGTACAGCCGCTGCGACAGGTACAAATAGAGCAAAAACTCACACTTGTCGCCTAATTAATTACAATATGGCGAATTCAATGCGGTTGCCAAGGCAACGCCTGCACGCACGACTAATCTCGTGCATTAATCTGGATTAACTTTATGTCATGTTGTTTTTTTTCCAGTTGTCTCTTGCTGCGATTTTCATTTCTGCATCATAGTTGTTTGTGGTGTTACAAATCGCACTCAAAGTGTGATTAAGGCCTCTTTCACACTGCATTCGCATCGCGCGATATACATTTCGAGCTGCGTAAAAATTGTTAGTTCCTACACTTGAACGAAAGGTAGGATTAGGGTTAGGTGATGAACAAATGATGTCTAAAATGCGAATCGCCACGAGTTCAGTGTGAACGGGGCCTAAAAAAGTCAATGTGACTGCGACTATAACTATAACTATCAAGGCCTCTTTCACATTGTATTCGCATCGCACGATATTCATATCGACAGCCTGCTTAAAATTCGCTTCTTTCTGCAGCCAAGCGAGTAGTATGAAAACTACGACTTGCTGAACAAATGAAGTTTGAAACGCGAATCGCCACGAGTTCAGTGTGAACGGGGTATAAAAAAGTCAATGTGACTGTGACTGGGCCATGTAGCTGGGCCATTATAAACCACACCTATTAAGGCCTCTTTCACATTGAATTCGCATCGCGCGATATTCATTTCGACAGCCTGCTTAAAATTCGCTTCTTTCTGCAGCCAAGCGAGTAGTATGAAAACTATGACTTGATGAACAAATGAAGTTTGAAACGCGAATAGCCCCGAGTTCAGTGTGAACGAGGCCTAAGAAAGTCAATGTGACTGTGACTATAACTATAACCATGACTATTTCTGTGACTATGACTGTGAATAGTTGAGCTATTATAAAACATATACATTAAGGCCTCTTTCACATTGTATTCGCATCGCGCGATATTCATTCCGACAGCCTGCTTAAAATTCGCTTCTTTCTGCAGCCAAGCGAGTAGTATGAAAACAACGACTTGTTGAACAAATCAAGTTTGAAACGCGAATCGCCACGAGTTCAGTGTGAACGGAGCCTAAGAAAGTCAATGTGACTGTGACTATGACTATGGCTGTGACTATGACTATGACTGTGACTATAACTAAGACTACTACTCTGACTGTGACTATGAATAGTTGAGCTTTTACAAACCACACCCCTTAAGGCCTCTTTCACACTGCATTCGCATCGTGCAATCTGCATTTCGGGAGCCTGTTTAGAATTCGTTTCTCTCTACAGCCAAACGAGTAGTATGAATACTACTACAACGTGAGGAATAAATGAGGTCCGGTTCACAAAGCGAATCGTGACTAGTTCAATGTGAACGAATCCTTACAATGACAAATCTTTTCGCGCCACGGTCCGGTGATTTTGTCCCGTGGTCTCACACACACACACACACACACACACGCACAGACACACTGCATCCGAGCAGAGACCTGCTTTTCACTCGATATACGTATTTCGTTCGTGTTTACCTACCCGTATTTATTATGTACGCATGCGATACGTGCGTGCTGCTTGACTTGATTGGATTCGGCCGAAAGTCGTGTGTGTGCTGAATCCATCGATAATTGCAATATCTGCCAGACCTTGGCGCCGGCCTTGTTGGCATCGACGTAAAATATTTCCCAGTTCCACTTAACGAAATATTTTCTTTTTTTTTTCTTTGTATATCTTGTACTTCTTAATATATCTTGTTATTCTTTTATATTTTTTTAAAATAATAATCCGTAGCGGATTGCGTGCCTTCCTGACGTAACTGGTAGCGCATCATACTAGCAATGACAACCTAATCTTTCAAATCTGGCAGAGCGCATTATCATTTTCTTTCGATTTGTGTAATTGTATGTGTGTATGCGTGTATATGTGTATGTATGTATATATGTGTGTGTATGTGTGTATATGTGTATGTGTGTGTATGTGTGGGTATGTATGTGTATGTGTGTGTATGTGTGTATGTGTGTGTATGTGTGTGTATGTGTGTATGTGTGTTTATGTGTATGTGTGTATGTGTGTATGTGTGTGTATGTGTGTGTGTGTGTGTTTTTGTATATGTGTGTGTGTGTGTGTGTGTATGGGTGTATGCGTGCATATATGTGTGTGTTTGTGTGTATGTTCGTGTATGTGTGTGTATATATGTGTACGTGTGTGTATGTGTGTAATTATCAAAATAGAAACTACCTCAGCTACTGTGGAAAATCAATTCGTATCGATGTTTAACACTTATTATCCTCTCATTAGTGCAGCTTTGCGATGCTCTTCCTTTTCCAGTTTTTTGCTCCTCGAACGCTCTCTAACCCTTTAATACCGCATTGTTTCGGTGCGAAACAAACGAATCGCCTCGAAAAAGAAGCCGACGCGACGGCCGCCATGCGGAACCGATTTTCTGAGCTATCGAGCCCGGCAAGGTGCATCCTAACACCAGCACGAATTAAACTTAGAGAAAAACGATATAACATTTACAAAAACGAAAGCGCACAGCGGCGCATTGGACAAGGAACAAGTTTGCAGGACAAATCTGTAGTTGTTTCCTGCGACGACGACGCGACGCGAAGCTATTGTGCAAGCTAGCAGCTTGCAACACGAAAACATCGCACATGGAATATACTGTGTATGGTTAGCGTTTTTCTGCCCTCGCTTGCGTCGCATCGTTGCGCATGAAGTGTGCAGTCAGTGCAGACGTCATGCTTGACCAGTCCATTTGAGTGTGCGTATTTCGTGTTCATGCCCCAACACCTGATAGGCAATCAGTCTGTGAAATTCTTCCGTGAGCAGGTGCCGTTGGGCCGGTGCCAGTGTCGCATGTCGGTCTGGGCAAATTCAGATTTATTCATTTTCTCTCGAAGAGCAAAGTAAGAACAAAAAAAAAAAGCGGAGAATAGAAGCGTTCAGGCCAACTAGTCAATGTCATTGTAATATGATGATGTCAAATGCTGAATGGAATAGAGAAGAATAGAGAAGAGAATAGAAGCAACGATGAAGAGGAAGGTTTCCAACACGATAGTTTGGAATGTCTGCAGCCATTGTAGGAGAAAATGTGTTTGTAACATAATTAAATTCCCTAGAATTCGTTCAAAGTCCATGGTCCTTCGAACCTGATCTCACAGCATGGTCCTTGCAACCTATTTTTTCTACATAGTCCTTGAAATCGGTTTTGTACATGATCTTTCGTTCCTGTCTTTCGGCATGGTCCTTCGAACCGGCTCTATCTACCTGGTCCTTCGAACCGGATCTGTCTAACCGATCCTTCCAATCTGTTCATTCTATAAAGTTCATTATACAGAACAGCTCTTTCTGCATGGTGCTTCGAATCAGCTGCATCGGACATGGTCCTTCAAACCGAAAAAGTAGAATATAGAAAATATACCATCCTCAAAATCAAAAACAAAAAACTAGACAACTCATTGTACATGATCTTTCGTTCCTTCCTTTCTACATGGTCCGTTGAACCGGCTCTATCTACCTGGTTCTTCAAAGCGGATCTGTCTAACCGATCCTTCCAATCTGTTCATTCTATAAAGTTCATTCTACAGAACAGCTCTCTCTGCATGGTGCTTCGAATCAGGTCGATTGAACATGGTCCTTCGAACCGAAAAGGTAGAATATACGAAAATATACCATCTTCAAAATCAAAAACGAAAAACTAGATAACTTATTGTGCATGATCTTTCGTTCCTGTCTTTCTACATGGTCCGTTGAACCGGCTCTATCTACCTGGTCCTTCGAACCGGATCTGTTTAACCGATCCTTCCAATCTGTTCGTTCTATAAAAGTCATTCTGCGGAACAGCTCTTACTGCATGGGGCTTCAAATCAGCTCAATGTAACATGGTCCTTCGAACCGAAAAAGTAGAATAGACGAAAATATACCATCTCCAAAATCAAAAACGAAAAACTAGTCAACTTCTTAGTCATCTCTTTCCTCTTAATCATCAATGATTTCGAATCTAGCACGATGCATTGCAATTTCTTAAATTGTTATTCACAAACCAAGCACTCCTCTCGCATTAATAGGACAAGTAATTAATGTCTTAATTCCAACGCATATCTACCGATCGTAAATATTTACATACGTTTGCCCAATCGTGTTTGCTGGAACGCTACCAGAACTTTGTGATCGATCAAAAAGTCAATTAAATCGCGAATAGATTGGGTAGCTCCAGTATGCCTGAGTTAGGCAGTTTTATTGGGCAATTAAATTGTAGATTCGGAACAGTAATGGCTGACGTCTCTTTTTTCTTTGCCTTAATCTTTTTGTCGTTAATAACCTCCAAATACCTCTACACAACAACACAACAGAGAACTACCATTATTAAATGGCATTAAATCGCATCGAGACATAATAATAATAAAAATGAAAATGTGAGTCGAACATATCTCGATTCGAGATTCGAGTAATCACGTCCGTTTGTCCGTTTGGATTATAGAAGGTCGTTAATTAAATATGAAACGTGTCGGTCGAATTTTATTGGTTTCTTTCACCTTGACGAGTGAGAGAGATTGTTGTTCCATAACGAAAAAGGAGATTAATATTGACGTTGGTATTTTTTCGTCGAAAAATTGAAATTATAGAATTTTCATTTCTTGATTCTCCGGTTCGAAGGACCATAGAAAGTCTGGATAATTCGTTTCGAAGGTCGCTAGATGATCCGTTTCGAAAGACCATGAAAAGTCTAGCTTGTTTGTTTCGATGAACCTGGATAATTTTGAATGATCCAGTTCGAAGGACCATAGAAAGTCTGGATAATTCGTTTCGAAGGACTCTGGATGATCCGTTTCGAAAGACCATGAAAAATCTAGCATGTTTGTTTCGATAAACCTGGATAAGTTTGGATGATCCGGTTCGAAGGACCGTAGAAAATCTGGATAATTCCTTTCCTACGATGCTGGATGATCCGCTTCGAAAGACCATGAAAAGTCTAGCTTGTTTGTTTCGATAGACCAGGAAAAGGTTGGATAATCCGGTTTGAAGGACCATAGAAAGTTCGGATAATTCGTTTCGATGGACTCTGAATGATCCGTTTCGAAAGACTATGAAAAATCTAGCTTGTTTATTTCGATAAACCTGGATAAGTTTGGGTGATCCGATTCGAAGGACCATAGAAAATTTGGATAATTCGTTTCCTACGATGCTGGATAATCCGTTTCAAAAGACCATAAAAAGTCAAGCTTGTTCGTTACGATAGACCAGGAAAAGCTTGGATGATCCGGTTCGAAGCACCATAGAAAGCCTGAATAATTCGTTCCGAAGGACTCTGAATGGTCCGTTTCGAAAGACTATGAAGGGTCTAGAGTGTTTGTTTCGATTGACCAGGAAAAGGTTGGATGATCCGGTTCGAAGGACCAAAAAGTCTGGATAATTCGTTTCGAAGGACTCTGGATGATCCGTTTCAAAAATCCATGAAAACTCTAGCTTGTTCGTTTCGATAGACCAGAAAAAGTTTGAATTATCCGGTTCGAAGGACCGTAGAAAGTCTGTATAATTCGTTTCCTAGGACGCTGGATAATCCGTTTCAAAAGACCATGAAAACTCTAGCTTGTTCGTCTCGATAGACTAGGAAAAGGTTGGATGATCCGGTGCGAAGGACTATGCAAACGTTTATTATTTAGTATCTGGAACTGAACTGAAATGCAACAATCCTTCGTCTGTAGAGCATCTGTGTAACTTTACATAATATTCCAAGGAATAATCCGAAGAACATTTAAAGGATTCTCTTCGGTACACTTCGTACACTTTATATGCATTTCCTTCTAAAATGGTCTTCGCAAACAAAGCTTTAATTTCTCGACAATTCGCAGTGTTGCAAAAGCGCCACATTGGTCCACACATCCTTTGGGCATCCTCCTCTGTTTCTCATCACCTCCTACGTTTCTACGATCCTACACTCCTACGCCAGAGGAGGATTTAAGCGTAATTTAAGCAACATGCCCAAATTCAAGGAAATCCAGCTTACAACTAATGGTTTAGCCCAGCTTATGTTAGAGCAGTACTGTTAGAGCCAAGCGAGTTACGACTTTCGATCGTAATTAAACTGATTCCCTTTGGAGCTTCTTCCACACGCTGAGAATCGTGTGCATATTCAATGTTAATTTAATTATAGCTTAAACCACTTTTCGATGCTCAATGCCTAGGTATTAACTAATGCTTTATTGCTGGTTGTTGCGTAATTATACAACGCATGCCGCAGCTAATTGCTGCATAATAATAGCATTTTTCGTAGTTAATATTCCTGTTTATTGCTGGTGTAATGTGTGGAAAGAGGCACCGGAGTTGAGTAATTGTATAGATATCTACCGGTTGGGATAGAACGACATGATTATTACTTCACTCAGCATGCTCTAAAGCGTTAATTATTTCAAATTTAATGAGATTTTGCTTCGAACATTGAAGTGGTCCAGATTTTTCTACATGGTCCTTCGAACCGGAAATGTAGAATATACGAAAGGATCATGAAAATTTAAAGAGCCCATTAAAGTTTGGATGGTCCGGTTCAAAGGACCATAGAAAGTCTGGATTATTCGCTTCAATGGATCATGAACATTTTTGTTGATCCGCTTCGAAGGACCATACAAAGCTAGAAGAGGCCCAGTTTTCTACTATAATAATACAGACTTAATTGAGTAGCCCATGAACATTTTGAATGGTACGGTTCGAAGAACCATGAAATATTTCGATTATTCAGATTCAAGGGACCATAGAAGGTCTGGATTATGCGCTTGAATCGACCATGAAAAGTTTTGTTGATCCGCTTCGAAGGATCATACAAAGCTATGAGAGGCCCAGTTCTCTCCTATAATAATACAGACTTAACTGAGTGGCCCATGAACATTTTGAATGGTACGCTTCGAAAGACCATGAAATGTTTCGATTATCCAGATTCAAGGGACCATAGAAAGTCTGGATTATGCGCTTCAATCGACCATGAAAACTTTTGTTGATCCGCTTCGAAGGACCATACAAAGCTAGAAGAAGCCCAGTTCTCTCCTATAATAATACAGACTTAATTGCGTAGCCCATGAACATTTTGAATGCTACGGTTCGAAGGACCATGAAATGTTTGGATTATCCAGATTCAAGGGACCCTAGAAAGTCTGGATTATTCGCTTCCACTGACCATGAACATTTTTGTTAATCCGGTTCGAAGGCCCATACAAAGCTATGAGAGGCCCAGTTCTCTCCTATAATAATACAAACTTAATTGCGTAGCCCATGAACATTTTGAATGCTACGGTTCGAAGGACCATGAAATGTTTGGATTATCCAGATTCAAGGGACCCTAGAAAGTCTGGATTATTCGCTTCCACTGACCATGAACATTTTTGTTAATCCGGTTCGAAGGCCCATACAAAGCTATGAGAGGCCCAGTTCTCTCCTATAATAATACAAACTTAATTGCGTAGCCCATGAACATTTTGAATGCTACGGTTCGAAGGACCATGAAATGTTTAGATTATTCAGATCACATCAAACAGAATAATCTAGTCAAAGTGAAACAAAGTTTTGAATCAACGAATGTATTGTATTAGTACTAAATACAGTTCCGGTTCGAAGGACCATGTAGCAAGTGAAACTAAGAAATACTCAAAATTCCAGTAGTATATATATATCCAGTACTATATATATTACTATATACACTATAGCAACGTTTCCCTTGGATTTAATACTAAATGTAGATCCGGTTCGAAGGACCATGTAGTAAGTAATCGTAGAAAATACCCAATATTCTAGTAAAAAGATATTTACTTGACTACAGCAAACGTTTTCCTTGGCGTTCTTGCACAAAAACTAAAACCTATCCACTACTAACTGCATAGTATTGCGCCGGATAATAAATTATTCATGAACATAGTAGTGGGTGCGAAATGTCAGAAAGTTGAAAGTGTAAATTCAACGAAGACAATGCCTAGAAATGTACGGAGTATATTAATTTAAATGTAAATGTGCGACCGGGGGAATAAGTCTGCCAAAGAGTCAAAGTTTATCAACACGTTGTATATCCACATCAAACATCTGCTGTATTTTTTTTTGCGTGTGGCTTAACTCGATAATAATGCCCACAGTAAGGAGAGGTAAGAGAACATTAATATAGTACCGTTGATCATTGAATGCGTCCGCACGTCTTACCCGACAACGACGACGACGACGACGACGACGACAATGTTTCGTGAACTTTTATAGCGCGTTCAAAAGCGCGGATTTCTGTATATCGCAGGCCGGTCCATAAATCGCGTCCACTTTTTTGCTTGTTTATCAGCGAGTGATGTGTTTATCAGCCTGTTCCTATAGCCCAAGTCGGTCGGCAATGAAACATTCGCCATCTTCTCTTGTACATTAGTCCATGTTAGACCATATTCGACTGATAAAAAAAAACGAAGCAGCGATGCGCGACCAAGTTGGGTATAGTTAGTGAATGAGGTTAAGACTTCTGAATAATCTCTAAGAATTTTCCGAATGTTCCCTGTGAGATCACTAATTGAACTCTGAATGCCCTCTAAATGATCTGAATGCTCTCGAAATATATCTGAATGAATCTGATTGTTTCTAAATGGATTTGAAGGTATCTGAAAAAGGCATTTTTCCTATGACAATTGCTATTTAAATTTTTAAAAATTAAATAAAAATAGTTTGACATGTGCTAGTTTAAGTATCAATGCGAATTTACGTTCGTGCTGAAATAAACAATTTATTGGTGAAAGAATCAGATGCCCATCACTTCAAATAACAATGTTATTAACACTTATATATTTATATTTTAGGGAGTGTTCTCAATGCCTTCTAAATGATCTGAATGCTCTCGAAATATATCTGAATGAATCTGATTGTTCCTAAATAGATTTAAAGGTATCCGAAAAGGCATTTTCCTATGACATTTGCCATTTAAATTTTTAAAAATTAAATAAAAATAGTTTGACATGTGCTAGTTTAAGTATCAATGCAAATTTACGTTCGTGCTGAAATAAACAATTTATTGGTGAAAGAATCAGATGCCCATCACTTCAAATAACAATGTTATTAACACTTATATATTTATATTTTAGGGAGTGTTCTCAATGCCCTCTAAATGATCTGAATGCTCTCGAAATATATCTGAATGAATCTGATTGTTTCTAAATGGATTTGAAGGTATCTGAAAAAGGCATTTTTCCTATGACAATTGCTATTTAAATTTTTAAAAATTAAATAAAAATAGTTTGACATGTGCTAGTTTAAGTATCAATGCATATTTAAGTTCGTGCTGAAATAAACAATTTATTGGTGAAAGAATCAGATGCCGATCACTTCAAATAACAATGTTATTAACACTTATATATTTATATTTTATGGAGTGTTCTCAATGCCCTCTAAATGATCTGAATGCTCTCTAAATATATCTGAATGAATTTGATTGTTTCTAAATGGATCTGAAGTTAACTGAAAAGGCATTTTTCCTATGCAATTGCCATTTAAATTTTTAAAAATTAAATAAAAATAGTTTGACATGTGCTAGTTTAAGTATCAATGCAAATTTACGTTCGTGCTGAAATAAACAATTTATTGGTGAAAGAATCAGATGCCCATCACTTCAAATAACAATGTTATTAACACTT
>JAODAC010047210.1:0-10468 GCA_027575185.1 Mimaenictus wilsoni
AGTTCCCGACCGGATTTGAACCGGCGACCTTTGGGATACCGGCCCAACGCGCTACCACTGCGCCACGGAGACCCCGGAAACCCGATCTGATACTTCGAATTAACTCTTTCCTCATTTGCCCCGATGTCATGGCTGACTTTGAGAATATAAGTTGTATTGGATTTGGCAATTTTAGTGTGAAGTTTTTTGAAATTATATTGGAGAGGAAGTACTTAGTATGATGTTTCCTAACTCATTCACACTGAGTGAATGAGTGAATGACTGAATGAGTTAGGAAACATCATACTAAGTACTTCCTCTCCAATATAATTTTAAAAAAACTTCACACTAAAATTGCCAAATCCAATAAAACTTACAATCCACTGATGTTACCCACTGTGGAGCGTTGCGAGTGTGCACCAATAGCGGTGTAAACACAAGTATCATTGTTTTAGAAAATGTCCTTTTAATGCATAATAATAATAATAAATGGAGAGTACGACGACGTGCTTTTGAACATTTCATTAGTTGCTTTTTGAAGGCAGCTTCTAACGATTTTGACGCTCTCTTACTTTCAAAATATTCTTAATGTATAAATCTTAATAATATGTGTGTTAATGCGCTTCATTAGCAGCTTCTACGAGAGTGCTCTAAAGGATTTTGGCGTCCGCTTGATGATTTTGGTGCACACTTGCTTCAAAACGCTTGTTTCCGCCCTAGAGCGTTCGTCAAAGCTTCTTTTCGATGCATTCAAGCGAAAAAATATAATAAGCATATAAACAACTGCATAAGGTTACTGACTTTTTTGCTTGCAAACTTTCCGACTTTCTCAGTGTCCATGCCTTTTTACCGTTTCAAGCGAAGTCACAAACTGTTCACGCAAAATAACTGATTCTACGTTTTGAGGTTAAAATTGCAGCGAAACTGTTAAGTCTGCCAAGCTCAAGAAACTGTAGCATGCTAAAACTCTCATGACAAACATTGATTAGCCATTGTATTATTCATTACCATTTTGCAGTTTGCATAGAACTCAATAGGCTCGGAAGGAATTTATTTTATCTCTTGTTAATGGTGAGTTTATTAGGTTATTAAGTCACTGGACATTATTCTGAGCCATCGTTGAACAAAATGCGCACTCAAGCAAAGAAAATATTTTCATTCATTATTAGAAGGTACACACATTATTAGAGACTTAGCCATTCCTAACGGAATTCATGCACGCGCACTCATCGAAAAAAAAAACGGGGTACGTTCCGTGTGTACACGTGAGTAGGTTTTATTGAAATTTTCGAGTCCGTTGACTTGCTCGATTCGCAATTAATTTTATATTTCATTATCTTCACATGCCGACACTCACGCGGGTGATATAATTGCATTTCTATTCCTTCGCCTCCTCGAATTGACATTCGCATCAAATATTTTTCATGCCGCGCATTCCGTTCGCGACACACCAAGATTGCTTTGCCACGCGCTGCTGAAACGCATTTCTCGTCGACGAAGAAAATGTAATGTAGGCAGCGCACGGCTGTGCAAGTACATTGCCGACATTCCACGTACATCTTTTCTTGCGATTGGCGTTCTTCATGTTGCGCACCAGCCGGCAGACTATGGTAGGAGACTGCAGGGAGAGACGGTGGTGGTAGAGAGAGGTTATACTACTCATGGGGGCGGCACACGAGACGTGGAAATGTGGCATAACGGTCCACGGAGAAAAAGATCCAGCAGGAGGGCCGAGTAAATAAAATAAAACTGGGAAAGTTACTGCCAGCAAAGGCCCTCTTTTCGTGCCAAAGAAGAGTTTCCCCAATGCGGGTTTCTTGAGGGAGGCTTTGAGGGAGAAAAAAGATACCGGAAGTGGAACGTAAACTAATAAACTACAACAGAGTATAAATATTTACCATCAGGTGCTTATATTTGCTAGGATATTGTGTAGAATACCAAGAGGAAAGGAAAGAATGTTGAAATGATTGTAAGTTTCGATTTGCTTGACTGAGAAATAACTTACACCGATAAATTGTACAAGTATTTGCACCAATCAAATGTAAGTCATTGCAATATTTTGTAACCTTCATGGATTGATTTTATACTTTAATGTTTTTTTCAGATATTGAATTTCTTCGTAACTTAAATGTCGTTATTCAATAGAACGATTCAGACCGGAAAAATGTTTTTTGAATAATCAATTATTGAGAAATATGTATATTCAGAGTATACTGAGTTGCAATAATAATTAAATTATGAAATTTAAACTTTATTCTAAAATATTTGCTTATCTTATACATATAGATTCTTCATTAAATATGGTTTGTTTCGATAAAAACATTTACGATTAGGTCCTTCCTACAAATGACAAGTTTTAGGTTTTTCATTTTATCACATTTCCTGTTTTTCAACTTTTACAAATCATTCATCAATCAAAAAATTGCATTAAACTCCCATTTTTTCATTTGATTACACTTAGAACCAATATTATAACTCATGAAAGTTGTGTCTAATAACGGCGACTTTTTCACTGTTAGAAAAATGACTTAAAATTGCATCTTCTAAATATTTCACTTTTATTTAAATTTACTCTCTTCCTGTCTATACAAATCATAAATCATTAGATTCAGAATGAAATTTGTTACAATTGTGAGCAATTGATTTGACGTTTAGAAATCATGTCAGATATCGATGAAGATGAGTATACCAACGTCAAGATTGTCGATCTCAATAAATACCTTGTTCTTGTCCACTTATAATTCACCTTTCTGGAAATTTAAATTGTGCATGATTTATACTCCTAGAAAATCGAAATCGATTTAGCGTGAAAATTGCTTTAAACTCCTAGGACAGTTTTTCTTTGATGTCTTAGCACCGCTGCCCTGTTAGATCTAATAAAAGTTGAGTCTAATAACGACGTTTTGCACAATCAGAAAAATGACTAAAGTATTTCTTTTAAATAGTTACCTTCTTCCTATGTTCATAAATCATATACCAATCGACCACTAAGGACATTTGCTAGTATTTCGTGCAACCGTTTTTTGATTACATGTTTAGAAATCATGTTATATGTCGATGAAGTTGATTTATCGATTGATATAGTGTGAAAATTGCTTTAAACTCCTAAGACAGTTTGTCATTTGATTACTTAGAGCCGACGTTAGAACTCAACTTTTATGAAGTTGAGTCTAATCATGGCGACATTTTCGCTGTCCGAAAAATGACTTGAACTTCTCCTGAAGATCGCATATTTTTACTAGATTTCTATTTATACAAATTTGCTACTATCTACTGAAACAAATTTTCCTAGAGGAAATGTTATAGATTGTTGAAGTTGAGTCCACTTATGAAGCATATCCTGAGAGATTTGGAAGCATAAATGCTCATATATTCTATCTGCCGACACAAGACATTCGCAAACAAGGCATTGTTATTTTTAAATATTAAAACACATTTTATTGCTAACAAAATGTATATTTTGTAGATTTTCACAAATTTAAATTATAACTATATATTTTTTGGCACACTTTCCCAAATCAAACTACATTTGTTAGTCGACCAAAACGAATTGCGAGGGGATCGAAATAATCATAATACGAGGTGGCAATAAAAAAACCTACTGGGGAATCTCAAAATGTTGTACGATGTTAAACTAATAATATCATACCAAACTTTTTGTAGCTGCACCCCGTTTTCTAAAATATTTTCGTCCTCCCGTGAACGGTAATAAAACACGCGCCACCCCCCATATTTTGGAAAACTCTGCACAAACTTGCCTTGTTCACAATTAACTATACTCACAAGTTTAGACCCTGGGGTAAATATTTGCCTCTTGCATGACATTCTGAACCTTCACTCTTACGTTTACAAGGAATCACTTGAATACCATCATACAGAAAGAGAATGACTATAATCATTATATAGAAAGCACACTTAAGCTGTGGAGTGCGTGGCGTAGCGGTTATGTAGTAGCGTGGTAACGCAGAGGTTCCGGGTTCGATTCCCGGTATCGGTATATATAAGATCTCGCACTCCACACTTTCCAAAGTCTTGAATAAGAAGGAGGGTAGGGCGATGGGCCTGCAATTCATCCTCGTAAAAACAAACATATGCTAATCCACGTACGGTGGGACCCGATCAGACAGGGTAAAAGCTAACGTGTTCGGAAGACGTTAAAACGCTATACAACCGAAAAACAGACACTTAAGCTTGTAAATAATTTTATCCTATTTGAAATATCAATTATATATTTTCCTAACAAGAATTTTCTTGTTCTGAATGTGATATTATTTCGAAATTGTATTAAAATTTCAATATTGCTTCAAAATTACTAATTATTAACATATATAATACTATAACATGTTTGATACAATTCTAAGCAATAAAAGCAGCTTCCAAATGTGAAATTAGTTGTTTTATTCGCTTAAACAAGCCATTAAATGTATTTACGTTCAAAGTTAACTAATCAAAACATTAAAGTTTATGCAGCATAAAAGTTTACATCATTTTTATTATATCATAACCTTTACAATAAACAAGTTCTTGTTTATTGATCTTCAAGTTATCCTTCTAGTGATGTCGACAATGTTTATTATACTATGAAATATGTACAAATTACACTCATACTTGTGTGGAACTAACAAATTATGATTTCTTTGTATAACATGAGAAAATGTTCTTTTAAACACTATTTAACATAATTATATCAGTGAATAAGTGGCACATAACCTTGATAACGCTCACCAAAGATAAACGCTTATTTGCATGTCGGGAAATTACGTATCCAAGCGCCGTTTTTCGCGCATTTGTTTATGTGTTTTATTTCGCTGTGCCTTATTTATCGCTGTTTGCGATGTCAGGGTCATAAAAGCGCCGTTCTTTTTTATATTTGCGAACGTAGGGCGGTAACCTAAACGTATAGAGGAGTCCATGTATGGAAGAGCAAAAAAAGGGCGGCATAAAATGTATGCAGTGGATGTGCTCGGGCGCGCACGTGAAACTGACATATTGCCGCGTTGGCACAGGCGGAAAAACTTTAGGCCGGCATTAAATTATCATCCACGGTTGACTGAAGTAATATTTACGCTGCGCAAGAAATATGAGCTGTGTACTATCCGAGCGGTGCGGGGGCAGTTTACGAATTTTGTTTTAATTTATGCGAGGTTAGCAGTGAGGTGAATATTTTTCGGTATGACTTAAACTCGGGAACTTTCCCGCGGGCTTATGATAATGAAATTTGTTTGATAAGCTCTAAGGGGTTACGTTTATTTAGGCCTTTTAATAAAGTTTTCCAATTTTCGCGAATACGTTGAGCTGTCTGGGTTAAATTAGATTAAGCAAAAATAGGTTAAGTTAGGTTAGGTTTTGTCAGGGAATGGATACCAGGTAAAGTCCGGTGATTTTAAACATGGTGGCGTTAGGTGTGCGTGAGATTGTAGTGTGGTCATATTAAGAGGGGTTAGGTAAAGACAGGTGAGGTTCGGTAAACGTAAATAACATAAAATAAACTTAGAAAAAGCTGAACATGAGGTGAAGTAACTTTACATTAGATGAGTTGAAGTGACATAAGTGAAGTCATGTAGGACCATTTGGTGTTAGATGAGTTGAGGTAATGAGAGTTGAAGTAATATGAAGTGATAGACAGGTGAGACCTGGCGGCTTTAATTGAGATAGACTGAATTGAATATTATGAAGTAATGAGAGCTGAGGTAATATTTGATGTAGTGATATGATAATATCGGATGACCTGAAGTAGCAAGGATTAAAGTTTGGTGAGGTGAGATGAGGGCAAGGTACGTAAGAGAGGTTAGTTATGGATGTATGAACTTCAGGGAACTAAGGTTAAGTGATGTTAAATGACTTCAGGCAAAGGATGTACTGAGGTATGGTCAGGTGAGGTCTGGAAACGTTCAATGGAATGAGATGATTTTGGGTAAAGTAAAGTGAGCAGAGGTAATCATTATATGAGGTAAAATGATCTCGGGTAAATTGATCTGGAGAGAAGTAAAGTAGAGTGATCTGATCTAAGTTAGGAATGTAGAGTGAAGTAGACATATATGTCGTAAAGGGATGGATGAGATAAAGTTGGAACAAGACAGGTTAAGTGAGGTTAGGTAATCTATTGTAGAATGCATTTCAGGGAATTGATATTAGCTGATGGCAGACGAATTGGTGTAAAGGGAATTGAGATGGAGTGAGTTGGGTTAAAGTAAAGTGAAGTAAGCTGATACAACCTTAAATGAAGATCTAATTCAGATTGATGTGAATTGCCGTAAAGCAGTATGACCTGAACTGAAGAAGGAGAAGGTAAGGGTAAGTAAGTAGAGTGAAATAGACTGATCTGAATTAATAAAGTGAGGCAGTAATAGGCAAATGCAAGCGAGGCACCCTTGTAGTAAGAAATGATGTTAAATGAGATAATGATTAAAGATTAAGTGCTGCCACATGATCTGGAAAAAGAGAGTTGAAGTGAAGCTAGGTATGCTCAAGTGAGATCAAATATCATTCAATGGATTGAGATTAGTCGAGGTAAAGAAAAGTAAAATGAGGACAAGTAAGGGGACGTTTGATGAGGTACAGTGAAGTGGTTGAACTAAAGATGGGAAGGTTAGCCAAAATGACCTAGTCTCACGTTGTGTCAACTAAAGTGAGATGTGGTGAAGTGTAAGTTATTGTTGGTGTTCGCGCTTATCGCATCTTTTATAATGATTTTTATATGCACTCGCGATTCTATCCACGAGCAGGTACTTTCCGACAGACTCATCACAACGACAAGGTGGTAAACTTTACAAACGCGCACGACTTAATTTGCCCTAGCGACGCTCAGTAGCGTCGCGCAGTTGCCACCTCGGCGCGTTATCGCATCACAGCGCTGAACAGTTGGTATGGGGTATTGTCAGGTGAAGCAAAGAAACGGTAAATTGGGCAAGATGAGAGAAGATGCAGCAGTATGATATAGTTTTCAGACATGAGTCAATTTTAACCAAATATCCCCTCCTCGTTCCCTGTTCTATATGGGTCGTTTTCTGGGAGAGGGGGGCATTCTATCCCGGGGCCCCTAAGCTCGTGCCTATTGCGGCTAATGGATAATCTAGCACTGATTCTGAAGTAAAGTGATCAGAAGTGAAGTGAGAAGAAAGTTGAGGAAGGTTAGATTTGGGGAGAATACATTAGTTTTGCGTGTTGCATTTTCAGATCTGATTGTAATGATTACAAAAGGACAGTGTTTATATGAATCCGAACATATGTTCGTAAATAGAAAACCAATATGTCGAAGAAATTGATATGAAAATTGCTGCTAGATCAACTTTGAGTATCAATCATACCCTCCCGTTCTGGGAAAATGAAAAATACGAAGAAAAATTCTAATACGGTCTAATATCGTCGAGGCACATGCAGATCAATACCGAGTGCAGTATGATAAGAAAAACTTAAAAATCGTCCAATGAAACGAACCGGAAAAAACGATGCGCCTTAGGCACAGCGTGACTGTTGTCTGTTAAGCCTTTTAAGACTCCCAGTGCTGTAAATACGACCAGGGGGTCGTCCTGCACTTGTTGTCTTGCGATAAGCCATAAAACGGCAATATTAAATTTTACAGTTTGCTGCGCTCTCAGTGCTCGCTGTTGCAGGCGTACCATTTAACCAGCAGGCGGTCGGTAACGAAAGCCTATAAGTCTCTGAGGTGGAATCAACATCCTGCGGCAAACCCGAAAAACCACAGCACGACACCTTGGCTTGGCGCGAAAGAATTAAATTTCGTCGAGCCAACCTCGGTGCTAATTTCATCCTGCACCTCGTAGGATTCAGGCATCGGGGGTGGCATATTGTCATCAATCTTGCCCGCAACCTGTCGCAAACATCAGGTCAACACTGACGATTTATAATCTCTAAGCGTCGCAACAACGCCTTTTCAACACGTTAATTGCTAAATAGGACACGTTCGTTAGCGTTGGGGTGATAACGTGTTGCTGGCTTCATCGTCGGTACAACACAGTCATGATTAACACTTTGCTACCATGCCCAAAGAGGGTTGGTTGCAAGATGAAAGCACACCAAAAATATGGGTCATTTTGCAATTTAATGAGATGTTATACAGGCTTTGAGTTGGGTGCGCTTGGCGTTTTTCGCCGTCGTCGCGAGACAACGATAAAAGCGGAACAATAAACCCTTCAGATATATTGGATGCTGTCGTTCATCTTGCTCGTTTTTTTGGGATGTGTACTTTCAATGGTATAGCACACTGGTTGTCTGACGTAAGTTTCCAACATGTATGAGTTGTTCGCGAGTTGTGGGCACAAAAGGAACGATTGAGGGGAAAATCTTGGCCTCGAGTCAAAAAGCTGCACGAATTGAGGCGGAGAGTTTGTGAGGCGCCAAAGAACTCGACTTTAGCGTCGAACTGTAATAAAGATGTAAAAATTTTAGCCTGCGGAGAAAAATGCGATTTTTCCTACCGGCGTTAGAAACTACTAGGAGCTGTAAACGTTTACAAAATAATCGCTTATAGTTTATACTTTAACCTAAACGATATCTTGTTGCTGAAATTACTAGGTGCCGCATTAGAAATTACATCATGATTGATTAGAAACATAATTCCTTTTGATCTTATTCATCTGAGATTTAATGCTAAGATGTATGGTGGTAGTTGCGTTTAACCATGGCGCTATACAAAGTTATACATTGTTTCTGTTTATATTCATTCTCTCTTGGCATTGTGACAGTTCTTTGTAAATAGATCTATAAAAATCAAATAGCAAGTTCTTGTTGCGAAGATGAGAATAAAAAAAAGTTTGTACTTGGTCTTTGACAAATGTTAATTGCTTTTTTCCGAAGAAATAAAAAGGTTTCATAAATCAAGGATCATTTAATTCTGAAACGATTTATACATTAATCTGGGTGAATATATTTAGTGGAATTATGTCATTTAAGTTGGTTTTACTTTGGTTATTTGAAATCAGGTTACTTTGGGTTATTTTATGGCAGGTTGTGTTAGCATTGTCGAGTCAAAAAGCTGCACGAACTGAGGCGAGGAGTTTACGAGGTGCCTAAAAACTCGACTTTAGCGCCGAACTGTAATAATGATGTAAAATTTTTGCCTGTGGAGAAAAATGCGATATTTCCTACCGGCGTTGCCGTTGGAAGGAGCTACAAACTTTATCATATAAACTTTTCATTAAAGAATCGTTTATAGTTTCCACTTTAATCTAAACGATATATTGATGCTGAAATTACTAGGTGCCGCAGATTAGAAATTACATCATGATTGATTAGATACGTAATTTCTTTTGATCTTATTCATCTGTTACCTAATGCTGAAATGTTTTTGGTGGTAGAACAGCTTAACCATTGTGCTACGCAAAGTTATACGTTATTTCTGTTTATATTAATTCTCTATTGGTCTTGTGACAGTATTTTTTCCTTTGTAAATCAATGTATATAAATTAAATAACAACTTTTTGTGGGGATGATGAGAATAACAAAGGGACTTGATCTTAGACAAACGTTAATTGTTTTTTTTTTCAAAGTAATATAATGGTTTCAAAAAGTGACAAAGAACATTTGTTTCTGAAATGATTTATACATTAACCTGGGTGAATATATTTAGTGTAATTATGTCATTTAAGTCGGATTTAATTAGGTTATTTCAAGTCAGGTTTCGTGGGGTTAGTTTATGCCAGGTTGTGTTAGCATTGTCGAGTCGAAAATCTGTACGAATTAAGGCGGAGAGTTTGTGAGAAGCCAAAGAACTAGACTTTAACGTCGAACTATAATAAAGATGTAAACATTTTAGTCTGTGGAGAAAAATGCGGTTTTTCCTACCGGCGCAGCGTTAGAAACTACTAGGAGCTGCAAAATTTTACTAAATAATCGTTTATAGTTAGTATACACTTTAATCTAAACTGTATCTTGTTGCTGAAATTACTAGGTGCCGGCGCAGATTAGGAATTACATCATGATTGATTAGAAACGTAATTCCTTTTGATCTTGATCATCTGAGATTTAATGCTGAGATGTATATGGTGGTAGTAGAGCTACGCAAAATTATATATTATTTCTGTTTATATTAAATCTCTCTTGGCCTTGTGACAGTGTTTTTTTTTCTTTTGTAAAACAATTTATATAAAGCAAGTAACAACTTTTTATTGCGAAGATGGGAATAAAAAAGGTACTTGGTCTTGGACCAACTTTAATTGCTCTTTTCCAAAGCAATAAAAAGGTTTCAAAAAGTGACAAAGAGCATTTAATTCTGAAATGATTTATACATTAATCTGAGTGAATCTATTTCGTAGAATTATGTCATTTAAGTTGGACTTAATTAGGTTATTTGAAGTCAGGTTTCTTTAGGTTATTTTATGTCAGTTTGAGTTAGCATTGAATTTACTATATGTATTAGAATAAATTGGAACAGATTAATATGGTTAGATCCGAGCAGATTAGGATACCTAAGGAGATGTGTTTATATGGCTTGTTTTCGTGCGAAAAGTTGTTTAAGCGCATCGAGAGA
>JAODAC010047221.1:0-10466 GCA_027575185.1 Mimaenictus wilsoni
CTCCCGCTCAAAGTCGTGGGCGGAGGCGAGATCAAGATAAACTTTCGTTTTAAGAATTATGTTTAATAAAGTTAGTCCCATAAAGTAGTCCACGAATCCTGCTAAAAATAAAAGATTCGCGTTAATTCGCGGGTTGATGTTGCTGTTCGCAACACCGCGCATCCCCACTAATCTTAAGGAGTCCAAGCTTCAACATTTAACATATTTTGTAAATATATTCACTTTGTATCCATCAATCAAACAAGTAAGTCTTAGTTCTGAGAAAAAATAGGTTTGAAATTTTCTGGATGAATACAAATAATTCAATCAATGAATAACTTTGACATTTCTTGGTTTTTTCATTTAAAACTTGCACCAATTTTAGGCAAACCAAAAAATTTTCTTCCGTACATTTCAACAGCTAATTATTAAATTAGCTACTTCGCAATATCATGCAGAGGCAGCCGAAACTATATAAAATACATAGAATTTTTATGTAGTTATGATTAACTTTTTATTGTTTATGCAATTTCCTTTCTAAGCGTTTTAATATAGACATTTGCTCTTCCTTTTACTTGTCTCATTACATTTTCCATAATTTACAATACTGACATATAAAAATATCGTTATAAAAGTTTTATATAGTTTTAAAATAGTGCAGGGATATGTTTATGTACACTTTTTACTGCATTCGGCCCTTGGGGTCAGGGCTAAATTGGAAAATTAATTAGTTGCCTTACACAGCAGAGCGATGAGAAAAATAATAGAATAATATAATTCGATATAGGTCGACATTTTCCAGTACTAAATTTCCAATGCTCTCCAAATCGAATTGTCTCAATCGGATAAATACTAGTGCTATGTATTCTAATTAATTACAACATTTCAAAAGTTTTATATTTCATCTTTTATGGTTCATGCCACATTTGAAAATCCTACCATCCATCTGTTACAATTGTCTCTAGGCGTTGGTGAGGTTCAAAAATCCTAAAACTTACGACGTATTTTTTATATTGTATATGAATATTAAACAAGGGGAGAGCATTATTCTAGAAACTTTTGAAGTTGAAAGATTCATTTGTGTTCAAACGGTTACAAATTAATAAGAAAATATACAAAATATATAGTTTGTTGCTTTTTTGCGATAAATATTAACATTATAAATATACGCCCGTTCGGGTAGCACATTGGTGTAACGCGCCAGCGGACGAGGTTCGAGTCGTCGGGGCGAGCACCACACAATGTGCTTATTTTCACATACCACTTCACTATTAGACACACTCTCACAAATTGATTTAAAAATTCAGTTTCTGACATCAATCGCCAGAAGATGGAAGTATGGCTTCCGAAATATACATTGCGAGTTTTCAATTCTAGTTCTCAGAGGTCAGAGTGGGTATAATTGTGATTTTGGAGTAATTTTAGTCGTAATTTTAACCATACACTCTTAACATGAGTGGAATATCTCTATTTCTTGCCCATTCATTTTTTATTACGGTATGTTTATTCCGCCTGGTCCGCCTCTGCGCAAACAACTGATTCTGAGCTCCGTTAGCTAAATCCAAATTTGGAACGATAAAAAATCAACCAGAAGAGTAAAAGTAACTGAAGAAGAGGTCGGAGAAATAAACCAAATGTAAAATTCCTTCGTACTTAAAGTAAAGTTCATCAAAAAAGTGATTAAGAGGCAAAAGCAAATAGTGAGGTTAAGTGCATCGAAACCGACAACGTACGTGCGTGCAAATAGATGAACAACAAAAGAACCAGAGCAGACTTAGATACTGTGTGGTTTACATGTCTCCTTTGGAAGTCAAAGGGGCAAAAAGAAAAGAAATGACTTTATATCATTACGCGTTGCGATAAATAGACATAAAACAGAATTACAAGATTCCGGGAGCGGGCATCCCTTCGCGCTAAATGGCAACATCCATGATATACCCATATAAAATATTCCCTAATTCTTAAATATTTCATTCCGATTCCGCATTAGACAGATGCATCATACTACCAGTCAATTTATATTAACCTGAAAAACGTAACCTGAAAAATATTCTGTTGTCCGCAGGATACCGTAAACATATGTTTTTTTATAAGGCAGTTACCTAACCTAAACTAAACAAAATTAACTCGGTATACCGATATAATTTAATAAACCCTGAAAACCTCATAGTCAGACACCTAAAAAGAAAAAAAAACGAAAACTTGTTAATCAACATTTGAAACCCAATAATTTTAAATATATATTATTTAGAATCCTCCATATAAAACATAAAAAATATATGATAAAAATTCAAAATATTAAAAAAAAATTGCTGAAAAAACACGTTTGAAGTTTTTCAGCTTAATCATGGTATATAAATCAAACTATTTTAACTAACCTTCGCTATATATAACCTTATTTCTTAAAATAACACAGTTGAGGGTGTGTAGGGACGGTTACGCTATTTAACATAAAAGAAAATATTTTAAATTCATGCATAATAAGAACATACATAAAATTTGTATAAATTCAATTGCGTTTGCAGCTAATACATATTTATAATGACTAATTGCCTGAGATAATTATAGAGAAATGCACGTAGCACGAGTCGACAAGAAAACATTTCGCACGATTTGCATGACTTACAGTCATTATCTTGACGTGCAAGTATGTTCTACATACGATATTCCCCCATCACATTGTTAGATACATCATAATAAAGTAAAAACCTCAATGGAAAAGAAAATGTTACAATTACCAAGTCTATGTAGCTGGAAAATGTAAGAAAATAATGACTACCACGACAAAATGTTGCAAGTTGTTTTTACATTATCATTGTTTGCTTATGTTTAATCTATGTCAAACCCAAAGAAATGCTTATGAAAATTACTTAATTACTTTTTTTCATTGTTTACTGTCTTCTTTATTAAATTTAAACATGAACGTATCTCTTATCTCATCACAATCTCAATTTTCTTTAATTTTCTTTTCCTTTTTTTCTCTTCCTATTTTCGTTTCTGTTTTTTTGCGTTTTTTCGTTTCATATTTCGACTTTCATCCAAGCGTGAATACGCATGAATAAACCATATTTTCATTCGATGTTGTTTATTTACTTTCGTGCTGCGGGGGCGGCGGTGGCTTGCGAAGCCGAGAGTCCTCCGAGAGGAAATTATTGAAGAGCCAGTTGAGTGGGAAAAACGTCGTTTATTAATATTTCGCCGAGGATGCGTAATGATAATAAGAAGCGCTGCCGACGATTGTGGAAACTTGAGGGGTGGTTATATTCGAGAGGAGATTTTACAGCCGCTCCTCGTCTGGATGGCTGTAGTACAGGCGTGTGTGGGCTTTTGGTAGGAGACGGTGGGTTGTCGAGGAGGGCAAAAGCCAAACAGCTTACTTACCATAGGCTTTAATTGCCGTCATTGCCGAGGACAACGGCTGTGCTTGCCGCCTCCCAACACTGCACAATGTGGCGGCGGCGGGCTGGCAGCACAATACCGACCGCCATCAGCCCGTTCGCAGTCGTTGTTGTCATCCCAGGCAGGGGGCACGGGCGTATTCAATGCATTGCCGCCTTCGTTATTCCACACAGCGCGCGGCGCGGCGGTGGTTCGTTGTAGTGGAGTTTTCTTGCCGCCTCCGCTACTGCCGCCGCCACCACCGCCATAATAGAACTTTACAGATGTTTAGGGTTTTTGTGTGCGGGTGGAAGCGCACGGCGCAACATTAACAAGTGGCACTTGAGGAGGTTTTGTTTTCGTTTCGGGGCTGAGTGCTGGGTTTCAAACCACCGCTGTCGCTTCCGACGCTACCGCCTCTCAAGCAGTGCCTATGTACTCATAGTTGGCTTGTTAGGTTTGCTGCCTTTTTTGCTCGCGGCTGATGATACTTCGACAAAATTCACAATACGTTCGGCTGCTTTTTGCACGCTGTTATTTCATTGTTCAACACTGCTACAACATGTTTGAAGTTGGATGAAGAAACGCTAATTGATTTTCATTTTTATAACATTCATGTACGGTAAGCTTAGTTACATTTTATACGTAATATGTAGAATAATTAATTGTTTAAGGAATTATATTCTTGTAACTCAAACAGTTTACTAAATTATTTTATGAATGTATATTTCTTCTTCTATTTTTTATTTTATTTTTCTCCTGCATTGTTAAAAATTCACATTAATTCTATAAATTCTGAATCCTTTCTACCACAATCTAGGTCAGTAGTAATCAACAGATTTACGAGAGTTTCAGAATAATTGGTTGGATTTTCTCATAGTCAAAAAAAAAAATTCCGGTAAATTTCCTAACAAATGAAATACTTGGCAGTTATATCGGCAGTGACCTAACAAAAAAATATTTGCCTATTTATATACTTGTCTATTTATCGGTAATAATTAAGTGAGAGACGCCAGTGACCTATAATAAATTACTGCCCAACAGTTTATATCAAAATAAGATGGTATGATCAAACTGACTAGGTTATTTACCCATCCGTCCACATGATTGGCTTAATTTTATTTGTACCGAAATCTTCTCAAATTTCTTCGCTATTCGGTTTTTTCTTCGCGTGTTAATGGCATGAAGGAATGAAATGGTCCACTGCATTTGTATTTTTATCGAACTATAAACTATTGCTATTTATAAACCCTTTTTGTATACCCTCTGAATAATATACATTTCTGTATCGATTTTGATTCTGAAATGGAATGTTGAGCGGACTGTAGAGTAGGATACGAATGTTCATATCCGTACTGGTAGAACTTGTAGTTCTAGACAAGTCTGCGAGGAAATATGTTCCTAGTGACTCAGGTAAAACCGCTGCGCCGCTTTTAATACCGCGGCGTGTTCCGCGGTATTATTGAAAAATACATGTAGTGGGGATTTATTAGAATCAATGATCGTCGTGAAATATCCGAAATAAATCATTCTTCTAGTATTGAATATGATACAAAGCGAATAAACATATATGATCATGTATTGGAGCTTTCCCCCAAGTCGAAAGTATTGAATATGGTATCATTAGAAAGTACACGTTTCCTAGAGTAATATGAAATTTGGTTCTATGCTACTGATCGAAAATTAGCAAGCCTTCAGGGTATGTAAACAAAAAAAAAGAAATAAACAGACATTTACGGCCACACAAATATATTATGTTGAATAACAAAAGAAAGGGGATATTTGTGAGAGTTAAACAAAACAAAAGCCATTTCAAACCCAGCCATATAACAACTTCTTTAGCTGCGTGTTCAAAAAAAATTACGCCAGAGAATGTCAAACATATTGCGAATAGCATCACCTGAAAGATCATCAGATCACCTTCCTATGCATATATAGACACTAAAACTGTTTTGGTACTACCAATGAAAAGCAATTTTTGCCACAAAATAAATAAATGACATGTTTCAGAGCAAGTACTCTGCAATAAATTTTAATTCCATTTAATTATTTTCGTTGTAAATTCATTAAATGTGTAAATAATTCCATGCTCTTATTTGTTCATGTTCCATGAACTACCAAACGGCTTACAACAAAATTATGAATAATACAATAAAAATGCAGAATTTATCAAATAGAATCGGTTTGGACGAATAAAATTGCCTTCAAATGGAGTTATGGACTTTTGATGCGGAAAAACAGGAAGCTTGAACACTATGCGACGCAGCGCGGCGTGCGCGAGTCAGGCGGATAATTTGAGACAAAATGTCACTTGTTACCATTATGGACATTTTATGTCGTACTCCAAGAAACCCTATTTAAAAAAATTGCGAAAGCTAATTTTAGCCGAAAAAATCGATCGGATAGAACGCAAGGCAGAATCGTACATCGGAACCAAGATAATTTCGAACTATTTATAACGATGATAAAATAATAAAAGGATTAAATAGGAGTCAATTAACTACGCATTCGCTCATTAAAGTCAACGAATCTCGCACACCAAACCATAATTTCCATACGTTCATTATTCACTCATATGCCTTTGTCATATTCGTGAGATATGACTAGAAATCCGTGCTCGCTGCGCAATAGTACTATTATCGATATCATTTTCATCCCAGTCATCATCAAAATTGATCGCAGATGATTCGTTGTAAATCCCGATGCGTCGTGCTTGTGCCTTGTTCTTTCCCGATTTTCTATGAACAATACGTGTTAACATATAAACAATTACACTAGATTTCTTTCCGTTTTTACTCTCAAACTTTCCGAATTTCTAGCCTTCCTATATATTATTCTCATTTTGAACGAAGTCACATATGGGGGCTAAAACCAGCTGCTTCTGTGAGTTTGAGGTTAGAAGAGAAGTTAACTTTAAAATGTTTGAGTACTTAAGAGATGTTTACATTCTCGAACGCACTACTACCGTCATACTGTAATGAAGTATGACTGCAGCGAAGCTGCCTTTGACATCAATGTGAACAAATAATCATCGGTGGGCAATTTTTGGATGTTAATCACGAATTGCAATAATTAGACAGAGAAAATGATGAATGCCTCAGACAGGACTTGAACCTGCAATCGTTTGATTGTTTGAGTAGTGTTATTAAACAAGAAAAACAACGCAAAACAACCTGTCAAATGAGTTGGTTAATAACAATTAAGTGCATATTGTTTTTGGCGAATTAATTTGGAAATTGGAATATTGGTTTCTATGTTTGAATCTTATGTAATCAGAACATTGGCATTCTAGTTCAGACTTTGCAATGTTGCAGTATTGCAATAACAATGATTGCCGACATTGGACTGGCGCCTATTACTAATTGCATTGTCAAGTTTACAATTGGCTAAATAATGGCAACAAACGGCGTCACAAAATTCATACTTAATTAGTACTTAAGCAGAAGCATGACCAGAATAAAGAGAGTGACAAGTGAGACTAGAGCTTCTCAATCACTTACACAGAGTAGTAGTGAGTAGGTCGTTAAATAAGAAATGTATGTACTTATCAGTTATCCGTATGTCTAAATGAGAATAATAAAGAATTTGATAATGCAGCCGTAGTTGGTGTCCTTATCCGGGTGATTCTCGATATCCACTGAAGAGTTGGCAGAGGACTGTGGCAATATTTATAAATTTGTAATGGAAGAACTATTTCCAACATGCTAGGTAAAATATATTTCACTAAATTTAATTTATATTTCGTTTTTAATTGGCTATAATATCAGTCAGGGGACGTTGTTTGGTAATTTGTAAATTTAGGAGAAGATTTTAGCAGATAATGTAGATGTATCAAACAAACTAAAAGTAGTGGTTAAAGAACTTGACAAAGTGCGTAAAAATATGAACAGAACTGAGGGAATTAAGAATATAAAATGTTTCATGCTCGGGTTTAGAGCATTTGGTGAATTTAATCTTGTGAGTAAAACGCTCGTTTGTAAAATCATCACTTTGATGTTAAAATTACATTTATTATTATACATTTAATCATTTTCATTATAAAACTTTAATGTATAAAAATTATATAATTATAAAATTTATAGTGCTATAAAATGATTAAATCTCGTTTAATTTTATAGGACACTGCCCTTTTTAATCGCCTTATACATTCGGTAACAACGTGTAAAATGTGAACATTCATGAGAGTTTTAATAGGAAAATGTTTTGAATATTTTATATGCACCGTGAAACATTTAATTATTATCCTATCATTGTAAATATGCGTATGAAATACATTTTTATACTAAGAGAGATTTCCACAAATATAGTGGGTATACCCTACTTTTTGTATGTTTCGGATAGAATCATAGCTGGAAATTAACAAGAAGAATACGAAATATATGGTCGAGGGGAAATAAGTGAAGGAGCTAATAATTGACAACTAGTAGATTGAGAGGGTAAGCGCTTTCAAATATGTGGGTGTGTGGGACTTTATTGTACCACAATACATGAAATGAAAAGAGTAAATGAAGGAGATTAGCGTGGAGATCCAGGGAGGTGAATGGCTGGCACTCGCTGCGCCGTGTCGATTTTAAGGTGCCGGCATTTTCGATGTTTAGTCTCGGCGGATGCCGATTACGTGCAGATTATGGTTTGTTGATGTTAATTGTGATTTGGTGATGTTTATTCTTCTTGTTTGTGCGGCAATGAATTGCCGCCACAAGTGTAATCCTCAGTTCAGATGGATGACGTACGTGCGATATAAAACATAAGCCTGTGGTCAAACACCCACCATAAGTCCAACACTGAAACAAATAGTATACAGATCTTTCATGGAGAGTATACTGACATATGGGCTCGAAGTATGCACCTTGTCATAGATAGGGAGAAGATCAACGCTGCGGAAATGAAGTGCTGGAGGAGAGCCTCCAACGAACAATCTTGGACAAAATACTGCACAGTAAGACAGATAGTAGGAGTATACGAGTCAACAGCTGATGTAATTGTCGCGAACCAAATTAACAAGGAGAATACGAAATATATGGTCGAGGAGAAATAAGTGAAGGATCTAATAATTGACAACTAGTAGATTGAGAAGGTAAGCGCTTTCAAATATTTAGGTGTGTGGGATTTTATTGTACCACAATACATGAAATGAAAAGAGTAAATGAGGGAGATTAGCGTGGAGATCCAGGGAGGTGAACGGCTGGCGCTTGTCATCGGGGTAGGTCGTGGATGACGTCGGAGTAGCGGATGACGAAGGCCGGTGGCGAAATCTCTGATGGCGGAGGCTGGTGTCGGGCTCGCTGTTGGTGGACTTCGGTGACGATCTTCGGCGTCGAGCTGACTGAGTGGCTGCGTGTAAACTGGATGATGGTGTCGAATTGTCGACTATATATAGCAAGTGGAAATGCTGACGCGACCATTTCTTCAGTTCGTCACAGCGGAACACGTGGTCGCGATCTCGCTGCGCCGTGTCGATTTTAAGGTGTCGGCATTTTCGATGTTTAGTCTCGGCGGATGCCGATTACGTGCAGATTATGGTTTGTTGATGTTAATTGTGATTTGATGATGTTTATTCTTCTTGTTTGTGCGGCAATGAATTGCCGCCACAGGTGTAATCCTCAGTTCAGATGGATGACGTACGTGCGATATAAAACATAAGCCTGTGGTCAAACACCCACCATAAGTCCAACACTGAAACAAATAGTATACAGATCTTTCATGGAGAGTATACTGACATATGGGCTCGAAGTATGCACCTTGTCATAGACAGGGAGAAGATCAACGCTGCGGAAATGAAGTGCTGGAGGAGAGCCTCCAACGAACAATCTTGGACAAAATACCACACAGTAAGACAGATAGTAGGAGTATACGAGTCAACAGCTGCTGTAATTGTCGCGAACCAACACAGATCACCAAAGTTCACGAGAACGAGGTGCAGAACACAACTGGTGGCTGGAATATTTGCTTAGGGTGACAGGATTAGATGTGGAAAACCAGATATGCCCGACTATAAACGAGTCCAGGTTATAGGTAGGAGACCAGCTTATTTTGGGAACATGGCACTGAGCAAAGCCGAGAAAGAATGTATGGCACGAGCGAGGTGTGGATCAGAAGAGAAGGGTAAGAAAGAATGGATGAATGAAAAAGACAAGATGTGTGGATTATGCACGGCTGGTAGGGAACATGTGATTAAGGAATGTATCATAAAAAATGAAGGATGTGTACGACAGTTGAGAAGGGAAGAGGACTGTGTGGAAAAATTGTTATCTGAGGGAGGGCGATCATTGTGATGATTGGAGAAAAGAAGATGGGTGGGGATTGCCTGGAGACGGGGTAACGTTGCTTTATTCCAGTTTGACTATGTAGTTTCTGAGAATTTTTATCGTGAGTCTAGGTATAGTAATTAAATTAAATTTAAATTTTCTTATAGTTATGGATAAAGTTTTTGTTTTTATTAAAATGTTAAGTTGCATATTATATCTTTTTATGATCATGTGACAAATAGAAGAATAAAGTTTCGAATTATTATATATTTATATGTATTTATATGTATATATTTGCCTAGTAACAATACATTACACTATAATTGAATATTTTAACCAATTAATAAAATTGTGTATAAAATAGCTATACGAAATAAACGAATCGATTTTGTTTGATATGATTAGATGACATAAATATATCAATTTCACGCGTAATCACTTATATATCATAAAAGTTAGATAGCCACGTATAATTTTATAAAACACATTCAATTTATCGTGGCGATGCGATGAAACTGCTGATAATATAGTTTCAATTAATTTTCAACTCCAACTGAACGTACCTGCACATATCAGTCTTTATAATCCTGAATAAGCCCATAAAATTTAATTGGCTTTCAGTTGTAATTAGCGATAATAATATCTGTACTTATATTATTATTGGTTCAATGCGCACTAAAAAGGAGAATCACAGGGAGCTTTAAATATTCTATTTACAATTAACATCTATTGATTAATATTAACCAATGATTTTTATTTTATTTAATGTATTCGGTCCGTAGACCTGGCCATCAACCTTCACTGGTCCTTCAGCCTGGATACATACATATGATTTTATTGTGTTTTTGTATATATTACATG
>JAODAC010047232.1:0-10465 GCA_027575185.1 Mimaenictus wilsoni
ACCGCCTGGAGGGACAAAGAAGGTCCTAGGCAGGCGAAGAGGCTGCTAGATGTATCACACAATAGAGCCCAAGAAATATAAAGCTGAAAAAAAGCGATGTTAGGCTGCTTGTTTGCCTACTGACAGGTCATGCCGAGGTCTTGTACCACCTAGCCATTATTGGCAAAGGCGACCTCACAAGCTGCAGACTATGTAAGTCGGAGGTGGAAACAACCGAGCACTTACTCTGTACTTGCGCATCCCTAGCACCGGAAAGACTTTCTTTGCTAGGCAGCGAGCGAGGGAAGTCGGTCAAGGAGATTCTAGCCTTTTCTTTTCGGTATTGACCCATAGTATTGGTCCATGCACAATATATCAAAGCTGGTCGCAAATGCTAGTGGCGTTGACCGCTCAGGATTAATGAAAAATAAAATAGTGCACACAACATATATTCTTCCCCCATCCATTATTTCCCTCCTTTCTCTTCGGATCCTCATCTCGCCCTTGCCATCACACGCATATTCTTCGCACTCAATGCCCTCTTGTCTACATATGCTGGTCTGTGGTTGATTGTCTGTAACTGCCTGTATGTTAGGTTGTAAGTGCTGTTCCGAATGCTTTCCTGACGCGTCTGTTCCACAATCTCCCGAACTGTTACCCGTACTACCTCTTCTAGCACTCCCTCTCTCTTTAGAATTTCCCTGACAATCGTCTCTGACAAACGAACAGCCTCATAAGCCTTTCTTCTACTCACTCTCCATTCACTCGCCCCATTCTTTGCACACCACTCCCATACCGCTTTCACCACTATTCCATGCTTCATTCTACTCACTCTATCCTCATACCTAGCTACCTTGCTTACCGATTCCCATTTCATTGACATTCTCCCGGTCTCTTGCAGAACTATATACCTGGGTGTTGTTCTTTCAAGCCCTAGGAGGTCCTTAATACACCACGCCTGCTCCTTCTCAAGGACCTACCATTCACTTAGTTCCCTTCTGAATAAATAATAATAAACTTCTGAATAAATAATAATAATAAACAATAAGTAATAAGTAAGTGAGAAATGGACTTATTTATATCGTCCAAGACTTAACAAAACGCTTTCTGGACGTACTCCTTTCAACTTCTAAATAAAATTTCTTGGAAATTCATATATTATTCAGGGCATAATTAATTATTCAGGACTTAAATGCCTCTGCAATAACATTTTAAGCTGTTTTAAACTAGTTCAATCTTCTGGGACATGAATATGTGTTTTTAAATTTTATTCATTATTCCTGCCAAAATTGGCCTCAAATGCAATTTGTATGAACTGGCCAAGTGAATTTGAGTTAAAATAGTTGAAGTGGTGAACGGGTTCTTTTGGACCAACGTTTAGTCTGTGTCACATTTATATGAATATGAATTGTATAATTGTCTGAAGCCCACCTGGGCGGCACAGTGGGTAATGCTTCGGCTTACCACGCAGGCAGACGGGGTTCGAGTCCCCGCGGTGGGCACTCCACATGTGTGTATTTATTATTGATAAAAATTCACACACACAAAAATCACTTAGAAAATTCACACAATTAAAATTCACTCATACAAAAATCACAATCAAGAACCATTCAACAATCGCAATGCGCAACTTACCAAAAATAATAACCAACACACAACAAGAAACCACTGACTGCATTCACACTATCACTCCACATCAAGATCCAATATTAACAGCACAACAATAACAACAACATCACATTTACAATCGCAATAACATGTAAACAAAAATAAACAATAAAAGGTAAAAAAAAATTTATTCCAGGCTGAAGGACCAGTTAGGTCGATGGCCAGGTCTCCGGACCAAATACATTATTATTATTAATTGTCTGAAAAGTAATTTCTACGAAATTGTCACAACAATAAGATTCCTGTATAGGTATTGTAAGGATTAACCAGACTTATAATTAGTTCTCAAGTCATTCAGCAAATACTTTAAAAGTCATGAAAATTGGTCTTCGAATGCCTAATGTTAGTATTATTGTAAAGACTTGTCTAAAATTTAATTTTTTATTAAGTGCACAGGAAAATATTACTTCTGATTAGGTATTGTGAGGAGTAATCTTATTTATATAATCTAAAAGTAATCAGGATTCTTCATGAACTTTTCGATTAGTTCAAAATAAAGCATGTAAAGATATTAAATTCGGTCTTAAAATGCTTTACAGCCATAACTTGTGTACTTTTGAGCTGGTTCAATCATCTGAGACATCTGCATAGTTATTTTAAGCTACACCCAATATTCTTCCAGAAATTTGCACGAAAAGTGATTTGTCTGAACTAGGTTTAACAATGTGATTTAAGACTAGCAGGTGTCCAGCCAAGTGGCGCGGTGGTGTGGTTGATGACTACTGCCCACGAGGTCCCGGGTTCGATTCTCGGTGGGAATGCATAGTAAAGTGAATTCTTCTTCTTATCAATAGTATTAGCCTCTAATATGACTAATTACATTGAACAAGAATTGAATAGAGCTAATGAACATAGCAGTAGGTTAATAGAAATGTTGACTTGGCGTGTTCTTTTGGACCATGGATTCGTCTGTTTTTCTGATTAGGTCTTATGCGGAGTAATGTTCTTTATACCATCCAAAAGTTAGCAGAATTCTTCAAGAACGAATTCTTTTCAATTTGTTCAAAATAAATGTTGTAAAGGTTTTAAATTCGGTCCTAAAATGCATGTCAACTACAGCTCAAGTTCTTTTGAATTAGTTCAATCATCTGGGACATCTGCATAGGTATTTTTCAGCTCTATAACCAATATTCTTGTCAACATTTGCGTCAAAAGTAATTTGTATAAACTGGCCAAACAAATTTGAGTTCAAATTAGTTGAAATTTTGACTGAACGTGTTCTTTTTGACCAAGGTTTAGTCTGTGACACATTTATATGAATATGAATTGTATAATTGTCTGAAAAGTAATTTCTACGAAATTGTTGCAACAATAAGATTCCTGTATAGGTATTGTAAGGATTAACTAGACTTATAATTAGTTCTCAAGTCATTCAGCAAATACTTTAAAAGTCATGAAAATTGGTCTTCGAATGCCTAATGTTAGTATAATTGTAAAGACTTGTCTAAAATCTAATTTTTTATTAAGTGCACAGAAAAATATTACTTCTGATTAGGTATTATGAGGAGTAATCTTATTTATATAATCTAAAAGTAACCAGGATTCTTCACGAATTTTTCATTTAGTTCAAAATATATCATGTAAAGATATTAAATTCGGTCTTAAAATGCTTGACAACCATAACTTATGTACTTTTGAGCTGGTTCAATCATCTGAGACATCTGCACAGTTATTTTAAGCTACACCCAATATTCTTCCCAAAATTTCCACGAAAAGTGATTTGTCTGAACTAGGTTTAACAATGTGATTTAAGACTAGCAGGTGTCCAGCCAAGTGGCGCGGTGGTGTGGTTGATGACTACTGCCCACGAGGTCCCGGGTTCGATTCTCGGTAGGAATGCATAGTAAAGTGAATTCTTCTTCGTATCAAAAGTATTAGCCTCTAAGATGACTAATTACATTGAATAAGAATTGAATAGAGCTAATGACCATAGCAGTAGATTAGTGGAAATCTTGACTTGGCGTCTTCTTTTGGACCATGGATGGATTCGTCTGTTTTTCTGATTAGGTCTTATGCGAAGTAATATTATTTATATCATCCAAAAGTTAGCAGAATTCTTGAAGAACGAATTCTTTTCAATTTGTTCAAAATAAATATTGTAAAGGTTTTAAATTCGGTCCTAAAATGCATGTCAACTACAGCTCAAGTTCTTTTGAATTAGTTCAATCATCTGGGACATCTGCATAGGTATTTTTCAGCTCTATAACCAATATTCTTGTCAACATTTGCGTCAAAAGTAATTTGTATAAACTGGCCAAACAAATTTGAGTTCAAATTAGTTGAAATTTTGACTGAACGTGTTCTTTTTGGCCAAGGTTTAGTCTGTGACACTCCCGAAAAGGTCTTAACCGCTTTTTTTTCTGAGTTATTCCTCATCAAATTAAACGCATTCATATGAATATGAATTGAATAACTGTCTATAATGTAATTTCTATAGAATTGTCATTCACAAAAGACATTTAAAGCCATGAAAATTGGTCTTCGACGAATACCTAATGATCGTATAATTGTAAATACTTGTCTAAAATCTAACTTTTATCAAGTGCACATACCTATATTCTTCCTGATTAGGTCTTGTGCGGAGTAATCTTATTTATATCATCCACACGTTACCATCATGAACGTATTCAATTTATTCGAAATAAATCTTGTGAAGGAAATAAATTCGGTCCTAAAACGTATGTCAACCACAGCTCAAGTTCTTTTTAACTAGTTCAATCATCTCGGACGTATGCATAGGTATTTTTAAGTTTTATCAAATGTTGTTGCCAACATTTGCTTCAAACGAAATTTGTATGAACTGGGTATACGAATGTGAGTAAAGATTTGTTGAAATGTTCACTGAACGTGTTCTTTTACATCAACGTTTAGCCTGTGGCACTCCCAAAAAGGTCTTAACCGCTTAATTTCTAAGTTCGGCGTCATTAAGTTATATGAATACGAATTGACTATCCAAACAAGTAAAAAAATATTGTGCTCGCCGGATTCAAGCAAGGCCAAACAACAACCTGCGTAATACCAATAAATTCAGTGCAGCTTGTTTTCCTTCGTAGCAATCACAGAAATCTAACTGTAAGTCAGTGTGTGTACGAATTCGGGTAAACATCGCGAAATAATAACTGTTATTAGACTGACGTGCGATGCGAATTTGATGGATTGTAAATCAATTCAAGCCTTTTACTTTTAAAGGGCAATTAACTGCGTCGGCCGAAGCGCTTGCGCACATTGCGGTGCACCGCACGTGCTGCGCGCCAAGTATCAAAACGCGCGCGAGCGCGCTTCCACAAAGGCGAAAAGAATGCGCATAACTGCGCCTAATGATACGCAACGTGCGATGCCAATTCCAGGCGCGCATTCCGCGCGTCACGTGCGTCGCCATTCATAAACGCCATCGCAAGCGGGCTATGAACGCTCGCAAATCGCGTAAACACACGGCGCACGTTTGCGAGGCGCTCGTCGCGTGCACCAACGCTGGTGTACATCAAGCCTTGCACGTGGTGTAATCACACCAGCAGCCTTTGCCTTTTCGTCCCGACAGCACTTTATCGAAGTGGAATATTTCGCTTTCGATTAAATGAAAGTGATCTTGTTTCGAGTTCGGGTTTCGTATATGTTTCAACTTGCTGCTGTTTCGACTGCAATCGAAAGTTGTCCGAAAGAGTTTCAACTTTACATGCTTGTTTTAAGTCCTCGTTCTTCGGCGAAATCACTATAGGTTAACAATCAAAAAAAAAAGGTTTAAAAAGAAAATAGGAGAACAGAGTTTTCGATACAAAGTGTTACTATTAAACTTTTCAGTTAAAAAGCAAATGCTTTTGCTTTAAATCAGTTTCGTTTACTTTTAAACCTTTGCAATTAATCGAAATTCAGTCAAAGTTTTTCCTTGTTTTTTTTTTCGATAATTTCAAAGTAATAATTATAATTATTCGATTATTGCTTCCTCTGAGACGGTGACTGGTCCACATAAAGTTTTTTTTAAAGTTTTTTTCCAGAAACTTATAGTTAACCATTTATTTAGTTTAATTCATTTAATTGACTTTCCGCCAAATATTTTTTGCGATTTCTGATTGAAGAAAACGTAAATGTCAAGAGAGTTTTCAAGATATCAATTATTTAATCCCTTTTCATTTACATTTTAATTCTGTGAGCTGTGCCCGGAGCATTAAAATGACCAGATTATAAGATGTCCGGCAAAAATGAATAAAATGTTCACTTATTTTGAATTATAAATACTAATTAAAAGATAAGCACGAAAATGATGTAAATGTAAAAAGCTGAACAAGTTTTACTTGATACGGCGAGACATTTCGCTTTATTTCTCTAGTTGTAAGCAATATAACATTTCAATAAAACATTTAAACACATTTCTATCCGTACCTATATTTCCATATTTTTGCTAATTGCGTGTTGCTAAAATAACTTTGAAAATAGTTACAAATGTGTATATACATTTATAAGAAATTGTAGAAATCCTTTTGGCCGAAAAACGATTAAATATTGTCAACTAAATACAATCTAAACGATAGAGTTACTGGAAAGACTTTTAAAAAACTTTGTGGAGCAGTCAGAGTCTCAGATCCAATTTTCCCTTCGTATCCTTCTAGAACGTCGTTTCACCTTATCAAGACATTCCTATTATTGGTATTTCAATATTTCAACGCAAAAAATGTGTATCAAGTAAAACTTGTTCGTATTTAGCTCTTCGTATTTATATCATTTTCGAGCTTATTTTAATCTACTTGTAGCGACAATTTCAATTTACTTTACGATTTCATATTAATGGAGCAATTCATCAGATTCGCTCAAAACTGGATATGCATGGCCGTTTAGGAGTACAAAATGTGCACAGTTCTGTAATCGCAGGCAACTGTTTAATTTCGCATGTAAAACTACACGATTGCCACTCGCAAGCCGATCGGCTTACCGCAGTTGCCAGCGCGCTACGTGTGTGCATCTAAAGTGCTCGCGGTGATTACTGAATGGAATCCAGCGAGTTCCTCAATGGCCTCAAGGATGCTGCACATCCTGTCTCGATTACGTCGGCGCGCATCGTCTTCCACGCCGGCCGCGCCACAGCTCTCCGGCTATCGCGGGCGCGCAAAAAAAAACCAACGGCGCGCAAATGCGCTCGCACAATGCCCGCCTAGAAAACAGCCCCGATAGAAATCGCCCGCCCAAAAACGATCGTATATATTCTCCGTATACCAAAGCAGCGCACGCTGTGGCATCCGGTTCACACGTACTCGTAGTACGCGTACAGCCGCATTCAACACACTGGCGATACTTTCGATTTTCTAGCGCTGTGCTCTGCGCTTCGTCGAAAATAACCGCGTCCGGTAGATAATTAATAAGCAACTTATCCATAATCTTGTTACGGCAGGCGGCTGACTATCGGATTCGAGCGTCAAGACGCAACCGTTGTAGTGGGACACGCTGAATCCGCTGGTGGTTATGCATGCGAATTCACAACGGCTGCGACGCTTTTGCGGCGACCCCAACGCGATTATTGTAATTAACTCCGCATTCAGTTACAATTGACTGACGCGATAACGTGATAAAATGTTGCGCGGCCGATTGTCACTGATTGAATTGCTAGCGGTGCGCCGCTGCTGCTGCCATATGGCAGCACTTAATGTTAGGAAAAATTAGCGCTCACGTACGCGATGCTGTTGCACACGCAAATTATGCAAATTGTGCAATATGCAGCAGTGTTCCAAGGCCGCATGCAATCAGACAGTTAGTCGAATTCTTCTGTCATGTACAGCATCATGTTGAAGAATACAGACCGATTTGCTTACCTTTGAATTGTAAATCTTTTGATATATCGTCTAACGAAGAAATATAGCACATAGTATTTTTTATCGAAATATTATCTATAATTTATAGTACATATCGGCAATTAAGAGCATTACTTCTAGAACACATTTTTTAAATAGTTTCTGAAGAAAAGCATTTGTCCGTGCTGGAAAAACATAAATCTAAAACGTCTTTAACACATGTGTTTAAGACTTGCTAAGGCGTTTTTCAAACTAACAAGGAGAGTGTTCCCATTGTCCAACACCAAGTCGAATGAAACTTTTTGTACGTTTAGTACATATATAGAATTAATTTGTGTTAACGGAATTTTATACCGTTTTATAGCCGTTTGCCCAAAAACAATTTTCCTTTGAATTTTCCTTTTTGTTATATCTCTTTCTTCTGAAAGTTTTGAGAATATTTGAGCATAGAGTCCTTTTTATCTCAATTACAATGAGCTATATTGAGGTATTGATTGTTCTTTGCGTTATGTAATAACTGTAATCAAAGATATTGTTTTCTTAAAATTGAATTAGTTGCGTGATTCGCAATTTGAAATCAGTTGTGAAGTACTTGCGTTCGTATTTCTTGTTACGTAATTATTTGTTAAATATATAATTTAAAAAGAAAAAGGTCGCAGGCAAAATTTGAACCCGCAAATCTTGGATCAGAAGGCAAGCCATTTTATTCCCATTTTAACATACTTTATTTAAGTTTTACAGATATTTACAATTATAAACATGTAATAATGTAGGCAATATAATAATAAAGGTAAGCACTCTAACGCATGCACCACGAAACCGATACGACTAAGCGTGCTCTTAAAACAATATATACGACAACTTATTTGTGGCCAAACTTTGAAAATTGTTTTTGGGCAAACGACTCAAAACGGCATAAAATCCCGTTAACCCAAATTATTTCTATACATGTATTACACGTACAAACAGTTTCATTCGATTTGGTGTTGGACAATTGGAACACTCTGCTTGTAAGAGCATGGCGTAACTTTGCCGAGCTCAATTTTTTACTCTGCTGGTAAACTCAGTAAAGCTCATTGGGTGGTGCTTCGCGAACTTATAACTCGTGTGGTCATAATTTCATTTCCCCACTTGGCTTGACATACATTTTTTCTACTTAAAAGATTTAAAGTAAAAAATTAAGGCACGAATTTTTAGAAGAAGAAAAAAAAGAACTAGTCATAGCAACTGAAATCTGGCGAGCTTCTCTAATATAGCTTTTGAATCACCTTTGTTGATTCACACGAGTTTCGCTATAGGCATTTCCATGTTGTATTCTTTTCTGAAGTGGTCGAAGATCATTTTATAGCACTGCCATCCTTAACCCCAGAGTATACAGCATTTGGTTAATAGATGATAAATTGGCTCCTCATTATCGATGCACCATCAATCATAGGTCGGTCGATACCTGGTGTCTCTTAAGGTATCGTAAAAAGTCTTGTCTACTACATCATGTTGTTGCAGCATATATCTACAGGTAATATAGTATAGGTAATCTGTCTATGGAATCTTCAGTAACAAATAGTGTTGAGAAGAGTACAAGAATAAACTCATTGACCTTAACTGCGATAACCCATCCGAATAGAACCACATAGGACAACTTACCGATAAGAAGTTAACAGCGAGCCTTCCTGCAGCGAGATGAAATTGCCCCATTTAAAATAACACGTAAAATAAAATTTTGACATTCGTTACTGGAGCTTCTAATATATTATAGAACGTAGTATTGCAATCAGATCCGTAGTCTTCGTTTGGTAATATCAGATACCGAACGTATGTAATGATCAATTAAAGTGGATGTCTCTATGGAAATTAACATGCAGGACTATAAAAATCTTCACACCTTTTGATCTATCAAACGTTGCTAAAACGTATTTAACCAAAAAAAAAATCCCAAAAAAATCAACATATGCGCCGATGTAAATATCATTCAGATTGATCGTGCTGGACGCAAGTTATTGGCAATTGACAACAAAAGGGTTAGAACTTATATGGCGCTTCATAAAATTATATTGTGTTTGACCTGCATCGATAGATAATAAAATGACCCATGCTCATTTGTTAAAATTTAATTAAATAAAGTGCAAATTGATGATTTAGTTACAATTAAAGAATTAGGTGAATATCTTTGCCGGAATGAATTGCCTTTTTCTGGCTGTTGACAGTTTTATGAGGGTCGTTCTCCACTGGAGGTTTGTAATGATCAATTAAAGTGGATTTCTCTATGGAAATTAACATGCACGACTATAAAAATCTTCACACCTTTTGATCTATCAAACGTTGCTAAAACGTATTTAACCAAAAAAAAAATCCCAAAAAAATCAACATATGCGCCGATGTAAATATCATTCAGATTGATCGTGCTGGACGCAAGTTATTGGCAATTGACAACAAAAGGGTTAGAACTTATATGGCGCTTCATACAATTATATTGTGTTTGACCTGCATCGATAGATAATAAAATGACCCATGCAAATTTGTCCAAATTAAATTATATAAAGTGCAAATTGATGATTTAGTTACAATTAAAGAATTTTGGTGAATATCTTTGCCGGAATGAATTGCCTTTTTCTGGCTGTTGACAGTTTTATGAGGATCGTTCTCCACTGGAGGTTTGTGCAGTCTACCCGCTGGAGATCATTTTGTCTAAATAACTTTTAGGTCATAAACCGTGAAACCGCACTATGAGGCTCTATACTTTTAGAGCCCCCAGCGTACAGGGTGTTTTTTGGTAACGCGTGTAAGGAGAGCCGGCGACAAAGCAGTAAATCTATTGTTGTCTAATACATTGTTGTGCACGACTGACCATTGCGTGACCGGCACGCGCCAGAAGAGTTACCGGGCGTGGCGGCTTTTAAGCGTTTACGATCTGAGAATTCTACCTGATTTTATGAATTCTATGCCAATATTGAATGTTTGAGAATGAAATTGGAATTAAACTTATACACTTATTAAACTCATAAACAAATTCTTTGACGCTGTCACCTCGTGTGACTACTCGG
>JAODAC010047243.1:0-10463 GCA_027575185.1 Mimaenictus wilsoni
TCTCTACCTTGCCTTTCTGCCCGGTTGTCACGCAAGCTAAGCCAAGCGAGTTAACCCCTATTCAAAATCCTCGATCGCGACACTATTAATATGCATTTTATGAAATGCTGACCTCAACGGAAAATCGTTTGGTCCCATTACTTTCTGTTAGAAGGTCTCACAATTTTCTCTTATCTTTTAGGGAATATTTGTATATAATCCAATAAAAAAATACCTGTTGCAATGAAGACTCCATATCCTGAACTTCCACAGATTCAAGTCGCACTTTTTGATTCTTCTCAATGAATGTCACATAACTCTCCTCATTCTCCAGCAGGAAAATGACAGCCGATCCTTTCTCACCTTGCCTCGCCGTCCTGCCAACACGATGGACAAACGCTTCGGCATTATTTGGCGGGTCCCATTGTAAAACCCAATCAATCTTTAATTTAAAACCAACCAAAATATCAATTAGACGTTGAATAAGAGATATACTTATAAATAAGAGTGAAAGATTTAAGAGTGTTAGAGGTGTGAGACAGGGTTGTCCCATGAGCACACTTCTGTTTAACGTATACCTTAGTTCTATGAAGGAGGTTTTGCGAAAGGGTCAGGAAGGAGGGGTGGTATTAGGAAAGACTAAGGTATGGATGCTCGGTTATGCAGATGACGTGGTGTTATTGTCAAGGAACAGGGAAAGCATGCAACGGATGTTAGAGAGGATTGAAAGGTATTTGGATAAAAGAAGATTGAGAGTGAATGTGCAGAAGACTAAGTGGATGTTGTGTAGGAATGCTGGTGGTCGGAGAAGGTTAGAATGTCTAAGGTGGAAGGGAGAACTGATCGAGAGAGTGAATGTTTTTAAGTACCGGGGGCTCTTGATTATTTGACCATTTGCACGGTAAGTGGGGGAAACATGTGAAATGGATGCAAGGCAAGGCGAGGAGTGCTTGGGGAAATGTGAAACGAATGTGGGGGAATAACTGGGATGTCGTGCTGAGATTATGTGATGTGTGTGTGTGTGTGTGTGTGTGAAACCTAGATTATTGCATTGGGTGGAAGTGTGGGAACTGAGTGAATGAGGGAGGTAATTGAGAGGGAGCAAGCATGTTTGATCAAGGATTTGAAAGTGGAAGAATGACAATTAAATGGGAGTCTGCGAGTAGAGTAGCACGATTTGAGGAGAATCTGAAGGGAATGGGGAAAGGGAGATTGGTGAAGGAGATATGGGAATGGTGTGCAAGGAAAGGGGTGAGGGGATGGAGAGAAAGCAGAAAAAGGGAGTATGAGAATGTGGGGATGTCTGAACAGGCAGTGGAAGCAATGGTAAGCGAGTCTAGAATGTTGGAATGGTTTGTGCGTGAAAGGGGTCGAGTGGTGGAAGAGCAGAAGCGCCAAGAATGTATCGGAAACAGTGCGTATAACCCAGGATACGGCCTAATGCAAACAATAGCACGGAGACCCGCCTATATTGTTGAAAAGAACATGACCGTAGAAGAGAAAAGGATTATGGCCAGGGCTAGATGTGGAACAGAAGAGCAGGGAAGAAAGGTATGGATGGCGTATGAGTACATGAGGTGTGTGTGGTGTAGGAGCGGCGTTGATGCGTGGGATCATCTTGTTGTATGTGAGGGGTTGGTGAATGGTTTGGAATGCAAGGGTGGGAATGTAAGAGAATGGCTGGGAGAGGGAGGGGAGAGTGTGACAATAGTGAGGCTAATTGTGGAAGCGGAGGAGCGGGATGACATAATAGAGTGGGTTGGTATACAGCATGTGTATTGTTATTTTTATTTATTTATTTGGTTTGTAAATATTATTTTTAAATTGTTGTTGAGTTTTTTAATGTAATGTAAAAGGTTACTGGCGAAGGATTTTGTAAGGGTACTGTTAAATGTCAAAATAAAGGTGATCTACTACTTATAAATAATTGTAAAAAACACATGGAAACTAGAAATCATGTACCATGCACTTAATATAAACATTAAATCCACACAAAAATTGAGTCCGAACATCAAAACACTCATTCGATCATGGACGAAATTCGCCGACGTTAAATTTCAAATACCCTTCATGAATTCGGGAGTGCATATCATAAGACACATTCTCTTTTAAATCATTATAGAATTATAAACTCACCTCAGGAATATCAATCCCTCTAGCCATGACATCAGTACATAACAAAACCGCACGTCCAGCGTCGCGATATTTCTGCAGGACTTTCGCCCTCTTCTGCTTCATTTTCCCATGCACAGCCAAAATCTCCACGTCGATAGCAAGCATTTTCAACAGATGTGGCATCACGTCGTTCCAATAGTCCACGCAGGCACAAGTTGGCAGGAAAATCATGCCTTTCTTCACCCCCCTCTCCTTGATAAACTGCAACATGCTCCTTAATTTACCATCGTCGGCAGCTAGCACGTAGTAGTTTTCCAGTTGCATCGGTGTGCTCTGGGCAGCCTTTTCTTTGACGGCCACCAAGACAGGATTGCGTAGACCGGCACGGATTAAAGCCTGAACTTCTTTGGTTTGCGTTGCTGAGAAGAGACCCGTACGACGTTGTCGTGGCAGATAGGATAATATAGTGTCTAAAGATGTTTGAAACCCAAGGGAGAGGAGGCGATCTGCTTCATCGAGTACTAATAATTCCTACAAAGAAAAACATGAAACAAAGATGGTAAGAAATTAAACCTTCCGAAAAAGGTGACATACTCACCAAACTTTTAACTCTCTGAGGAAGATTCAAATCCCCTTTTCTGGTCATCAAATCCTCTAATCTTCCTGGAGTCGCCACAATAATGTTTCCCTTCTTTCTCAACAGTCTCACATCATCATCGACGCTATTCCCACCGACAATAAGCACACAACTAAGGTCGATTCCTTCAATTAAACCCTGCAGTACGTCGAAGGTTTGCATGGCAAGCTCTCGTGTTGGCGATATTATAATCCCACCAACTTCATCCACACGCCATGGCTGTATCTCTGCTCGCTTCAGCAACAACTCTAACAAAGGCACCAAAAATGCTAGAGTCTTACCTGAACCAGTCACAGCCTCGGCCGCCACATCCTTCATGCCCAGCAGGAGAGGAATTGTTGCTGTTTGCACAGGTGTCATCAAAGAAAAACCCAACTTGTCGATAGCTACCTCCAAAAGTGGAGAAATCGTTAGTGTTTTCCATGATTTTCTGGTTGTTGAACTTTGTGTCATCTTCCCACACCTTTCAAACGTTAATTAATACTCTATTCTGCAATTTTCCGGGAATTCTCACTATTTATTCATGAAAATTCTTGAATTGATCAAATATAACAGAGAAACTTTCAAAACATGCGATTTCTTCGAGGTTATGTTTTTGTTGACTGCTTCTAGTGCCGCCACCACCAGCTGAAAGGAACTATGAAACTAATCCACTGAGTGTGGCATAAACTTATAAACCGAGTGTTATAAAAACCAAAAATGTGTAAGTTTCAAGAAAATGATAAAAAATGTATAGAAAAATTACTTACAATGAGTGTTATTGCATCTGAACCATATTTATCTCTTTAATGAAATATTTTTTATTGGGAAAAAATGGTAAAACATATAAACTATATAAAGAAATACCAGCCAATAAAACACCATGAACAAAGATTGTTCTCTTAAAGCTTTTCGTAATTTCTCTCAATTTATTCATGAAAAAGTCATTAATTCCTTGAAATTTAATAAAGGATAATTTAAAAGTTACGATTTTTTCAAGGTTATGTTTTCGTTACATATACTAGCGTCACTATAAGCTGAAAAAAACTAACATGAAATTTATCCACTAAGTGTGGCAAACACGTATAAATCACGTGACGTAAGAACTAAAAATTAAAAAAAAATTGTTTAACATAAGCAATACGAACAAAGATTATTTTCTAAAAGTTTCCCGAAGATTCTCATAATTTATTCGTAAGAAATTCATTAAATTGGTAAAATTTCAAAACGTGATTTTTTCGCGGTTGACTGTAGATCGTCCTGATTGCCATCGTCACCACAATCATCTCAAAGAGATTAATCCACCGAGTGTGACAAAAACTTATAAACCGAGTGTCACAAAAATTTACAACCTTACAAACAATTACCACGTTAAAAAAGGTAGAAATAAAGTCAAATCAACATGGTTTTTACTGATAATGAATGTTATTGCATCTGTACCAATTTTTTTTTCTCATATTCAAACAAAGAATTTTTTGTTGGGAGTACATCAAAAAAATTGTTAAACATAATATCATAAACTGTGTGAAGAAATAGCAACAAATGAAACGATACGAACAAAGACAATATAATCAATCAATATATAACTTTTTTTCAAAAAAACGTTTCGACAATTTCGCTAGATGTGTGTTGAGGTAAAGTTTTGCGAAGGAGCAAAAAACAAAATGGCGGTGCCCAGCAGTACACATTTTGCTTTTCTTTTCTTGATTTTTTTTTGTTGTTTTGAGAGAGAATTTGACATGATAAACAACGTGATTGGAAAACAAATGTAAATGAAAGAAACCACAAAACAAAAACAACGACGCACGTGGCCTGAAAAAATGACGTATGAGCAAAGTACCACGTGACCGGATGACGTCACGTGCGAGCGTGAGAGTAAGGCACCTTTCAAAATGTTTCTTCTTTTGTTTGTTTTCGTCTTCTTTGTTGAGCGCACGCGTTCTACTGCGCTTTTTATGCGACGTTGGAATGATGACGGATGTTTTTTTTTTCGCTTTTGTTTCTCGTATTTTTTTTGGTTTGCATGATTTAATAGAGTTTACAAACACAGGTGGCGCATGCGTATTATGATAATGTCGAGGGTGAATGAGGCAAAGAAGAGGATGAATAGAATGTTGAGAATGAGGTTGGCATCAAAAAATTCTAAGAAAGAACATGAAATTTACTTTGTGACAGCAAATCTATGAAATTTCTAGATATTTTCTGCTTCCGCATGAAAAAAAGAGTTATGAATCGAATGAGAGGTTATGTGAATAGTGTTTTTGTCTTTGCGGGTTTCGAAAGAATGGGTTAAAATATTTTAACCTATATTAATTAGGATATTTTATAGGTTATAGAAGGTTAGGGATGAAAAGTTTAAGAAATGACAGAAGATGACAGAAAAATGACAGAAAATGCAAGAGAGGTTATGAAATCATTTTGGGGAATTTTTAGGTTGATGAAGGTAAATTCAAAAGAATGTTGGGTTAAGTTGTGTTTTCGGTTAAGAAAGGATTAATCAAAAATCAGATTGAGAAGAGGTCACAGAAACATTGAAAGTCCGTAAATTTCGAGGTTAGAACGCAAAAATGTAAGCTTATGGTGTTTAAAGGTTATGTGGACGAAACGTAGGGTTAGTCTGATGATGATGATGGTAATGCGCATGTGTCAGATGTGTGTGAGCAGCAGAAGCGTGCGGATGGACGTGACGCACGGCCGTCTGCTTACCGCCGCCGCCTCCACCATGGGGGGCGTGCCCCTAGCGCTAGGGAGCGGGGCCGTGCTGGTGCGGCGGCGGTGGCTGGGGGTTGGCGATGAGCAGCGGCATCGTCTGCGGCGCCTGCTGCTGTAGATGGTACATGCCCGGCTGCATCAGATGCTGGCTGGGCAGCATCGAGCAGGGCACGTACATCGGCGGCGGGCCCTGCGGCGGGGGCGGCACGGCGGTGGGATATTGAGCGCCGGGCGGGCCGGTAGGTGCGCCGCCCACCGGTCCCCCCGGTGGACCGCCCGGCCCCCCGCCGTACGCCTGCTGTTGCGCCGGTGACGGAGCGTTCGCCGGATTCGGCTGCTGGATGTACTGAATCGGCGGATAGCCGTCCATACGCATGTGCATCTGCTGGTAGGCGGCCGCCTGTGGATTGATGCCCTGCGGATAGACGAACTGCTGCATGGGGGCGGGCGCGAGCAGCGGTTGGCCGGTGGCGGCCGCCACTTGCATCTGGGAGGCCATGTCTGAACGTACTTGGCTTATAACTGTGAATAAAACATACACAATTCAATTATTTCAAATCAGAAATGTCAAGTTTTAACCTATAAAAGCAAAAAGTCTTTTTTAGGTTAAGAAAAGCTTGGTAAAGAAAAGATTAGATTGGAAAATGATAAACTATGTAACAGAATCATTACAGGGTTGTAGGTTAAGTCTGAAATTTGGTGTTTATACGCTGTTTTAACAAAGATATCGGATAAAGAACTGAGAGGACATCAGAAAAAGATGGGATAAGGTTATCGAATGATAGGTTGTTTATTTTTGAGGTTAGAAAAAGTTCGTTTTGAGATGAAGGTTATGGTGAACTTACCTTTGCGTACGCTTCTACCCTGCACCGGCTGCTGGAACTGCGGCTGGCTGACATACATCGGCTGCATCTGCATCATGATCTGCGGTAGAGGCGGTTGTCCTGCGGGCGGACCGTTCACTGTCGTCGCAATATACTGATTGCTGGGCGTCTGCGGCGTATGGGGCCTGCTGGCAGTTGGTGTAGATGGTGATCTAGTATGCGAATTTCAAATAAAACCAAAAAAACAACAAAAAACGAAAAATGCAAAACAAAAACCCTTAATATCTCATTATTCCTTACTTAACCTACACATTCTGAAATGAATAACCTGAAATACTCTACAAGAGAATAATTCCTTACATTAAGTCGAAGAGCCAACTGTACAGACTCGGTACACCTTTTACAAGTGAATCTAACAAAAACTCATCTTTATAAGTAAATTAATTTAAACTACCCTTCGTTTGCAGTTTTTTAAGTTATGAAATTCGAAAATGAAAGTAGTTTCTAACAGGTATGACACAAGCTGAAAATTAAGGTTATGAAAACTATGAAAACGAACGAAACATAACCTTAATATGACCAGAGTATAAAGTAACCAAATCAACATAACCTAACTCAACAAAACATAGCCATAACAAACGTAAACTTATATAAATTCAATAAAATTATGTTGTAACAAAATCTACGAAAACTAACCTCTAAATAAATTAAAAAAGAACACGATTCATACCTTGCTGAAAACGGCTTCATAACAAATTCCTTAGCCAATGGATTCAGTTTACTCTTAACGGTAGTCTTCTCCTCAACATGTTCAGCGCCACCCCCACCGCCCTGCTGTGGAGGTGGTTGCGATGGTGGCGGCTGCGCCTGCTGCTGATGCTGCAAACGTGGTGACACCGACTGCTGTGGCGGTGGTGGCGTCTGTTGTGGCATTGGCAGTTTAATATCCTGCTGCATTTGCTGCTGCGGGGGCGGCGCCTGCTGACCCATCTGCTGCGGTGGCGGCACCCCCATATCACCAGCATTCGCCAGCTTAAAGTCCTTGGAAAATTTAATCAACTCCTTCATGTCGTCGCCGCGATGTGGCGCTGCTTGCTGCTGCTGTTGTTGCTGCTGCGCATGCGCTTGTTGCCTGATGATCTCCTGCTGTTGAGCGTGTTGCACATGCGCTGGCGGCATCTTTTCGTACATCCCACCCCCGCCGCCACTGTAGACGTTCCTCGAACGTGGCTGCATGTTTTTCATGCCACCACCTCCACCTCCCAGGTTCATATTTCCTTCGCCGTTCATTTGTTTGCCGCGTGGTGGCATCGATTGATTGTAGACGTGCGCATTATGCGGTGGTGTGTGGCGTGAATGATTCATATGTTGTTGCTGTTGTTGTGGCGGTGGTTGTTGCTGTTGCTGTTGCGGAGGTGGGCCCTGTGGAGGAGTGGCTTGTACTTGGGGCGGCGGGCCTCCTTGACCCACTTGTACACCTCCCGCCCCACTTTGATGATGTGCCGGTTGCGATTGTTGCTGCTGTGGTTGTTGTTGTGGAGGTGGACCTTGAGGTGGTACTGCCTGTGCAGGCGGGAGGTGTTGGACGTGTTGCTGCACATGCGCAGCGTACGACTGCATCGCAGCGCCACCACCACCAGGATTTTTATGATGATGATTATTCCCACTCGTATTGTTGGCTGTTCCCCCGCCCGACGGTGGGTTTGAATTTTGTGTACTCTGTGCGACGCTAGGTGGTGGTGTACTACGCATCACCTTACCCTGTGATTGGCCTTTGCGCTTATTGGGCGGGACGTATTTATCCGTAGGCGTGGTTTCTTTATAGTCATGCGCGTTGTGCTGTTGATGGTGACCGCCACCCATACGCCCACCACCACCTCCTCCGCCACCACCATTACCGGATGGCCGGGCAACAGCAGCGAAACGCTCCTCCTCATCGCCATTCTCCAGCTCGAGGCGGGATTTATACGAAGGTTGATTCTCGATTTCGGCGGCGATCTCAGCGGCCTTTGCCTCGGCCTCGCGATAATCCGCCGAATCGCTATGCTGTAACGCCACAGTATACCCACTCAGGCTGTGATCGTATGTGCTCTGCACACCGTATTTCTGCTCGTTTTTGCGGAACATCTCAGTGGCATCCCAGCCGTTGGCTCCACCCACTTCGACCAACTGTTCGAGCAGAGCGCCACCATCGCACCCAGCAAGTGGCGCCCCGTTGGCAGCGCCACCACCATCCCACGGCTCCAGTTCTTTTTCCTCGTGCCGACCGCCACCAACGCCGCTGCCGACATGACCACCATTGAGGCGCGACGAAATCGCCGCGTCCGTTTGGAAGGTGTCGCGTGTGGCGAAGTCCAAGTCGACGTCGCGCGCGCACATCGTGACAATGTCGCACGGCTTGAAGATTAATTTATCGACGTGCGACTCGGCCGACAGACAGGCGTTGTGTGAGTCGGGGTTATCCACCTTGCACGCCATCTCCAGCACGATCTCGAACTGTGAGGAGAACGTGCGGAAGATGCCCTCCCACACGGTTCCGGAGGCGACCTGGATCCGTACGATGTTGCCTACCTGCGAGGTGGCTGCGTACATGAAGTGAGGGTTATTGTACACGCCGTCGGCTACCACGTGTCGGATGCGTGTTGATCTGGAATCATAACTGAATTTTTTTTCTTATTATTCATCACTTTCCAAAAAAAACACTTCATAATATTGATATGAATCTAACAAGGAAAGTGCCACAATTGTCCATGTAATACGTATGCACAATGCAAAAAAAATCAAAGCTTGCTGCCACAAAAAGTTTCATTCAGATCAGTGTCGGACAATGGAGACTCTCTCCCGGTAAGTAAAAACATAAGTAGAGGTGTATTGTCGGTCCTAAGCCCACCACTAGGTGGTGTTTACGAATTTCATCACTAGATGGCGCCACAAACCCATAAATTAAATTTAGACTGGTGACAAGACGGAAAATTCAAATGTTTAATAAACCGAGTGTTGTAAATTTAGTATACTGAGTGTACCAAATGCAAGCGTGTATTTTCAGCCATTTTTGTGTGCGTTTTCGTAGGAACTAATTTAAAAAATAACCTAATTTAAAAATACTTTAAACCTAAAATTACAACGAAAAAATGTACCTGGCAGTTTGCGGACCACCGCGATTCTTCCTACGATTCTGATTCATCGCTGCACCAGTGCTGCCACCGCCGCCGCCCGCCTGCTGATGATGATGATGGCTGCTCGGCCGATAGTCCTGGCTACTGCCGCTGTGGCTGCTGTGATGATGATGGTGGCCGTAACCGCCGCCGCCGCCACCACCGCCTCCGTTGCCGCCGCCGCCCCCGCCCCTGTACGCGTGCCGCGTCTGGTGGTGGTGCTGGTGACTACCGTGATGGGGTGGAGCGGCGCTCTGCTGGTGGTTGCGCGTTGGCACGGGAATCTTGAATGCTTTCCTGCCAACACCCTACCACAAAATAAAACCAATCAACCGTTGTTAGTTTAACCTCAAAAACCATAACCTCAAACAACCATAAATATCGCAGTTTAAAAGAAGTGAGGTTAGAAAATGAAAGAAATATTTAAAAAAAGAAAAAAGAAAAAAAAAACTTACAATAAATACAAAACTTATCAACTGTCTGCCACGGACAGTTTGAATTCACGTTGCTTTCCTGCTGGTAGGTTCTTCGCGTGGCAACTGCGTAGAAAGTTGCAAAGCGCGCCGTGCTGTGCGAAAAAAAAGATAGATTGCCGACGGCGTTCTCTTTTGTTTCACAGGAAATTTTCTTTATCTGAAAGCAAATCATCTTTATTAATAACACATTGATGCTGATTTAGCTTCAATTGCAGGCAAGGAAGTAAAGAATAATAGTTTTTTTTTTTTTGCAACAGAAAGCTAGGCGAGCATGGATCAGAGTGAAAGAAAAGTGGGGGAAGTTGTGGGATGGAAACTGGGACGTGGTGATGCGAATGTGGGATGGATGTGTGAAGCCAGTTTTAATGTATGGAGTTGAGGTATGGGGTATATATGAGTGGGATTGGCTGGAAAGAGAGCAAGTATGGTTCCTGAAGGATCTAATGAGGTTAGAGAGGTCGACACAGAATTATATAGTCCTTCAGGAAACCGGAAGAATGAGTGTCTAAATGGGAGTCTAAATGTAGAGTCGTAAGGTATGAGGAAAAACTAGTGAGAATAGGAGAAGAACGGTTGGTGAGGCAGG
>JAODAC010047275.1:0-10446 GCA_027575185.1 Mimaenictus wilsoni
TGGCTATTTATAATGAATTTTGTCAGTAACTGCCAGTTTTTTTACTTGAGCGATGCAACAAAGCCATCCCAGACTGGGATGGCACCCTCCTGATGGGCTAAAATCACAATGTTCGTACAGCTATGGATCCGTTCGCGGTATCTCAGCCGCTAACACGTAGCGGAATGTTGGCAAACCTAAGATCTTTAGCTAATTAACACAAATTATTTCTATTATCTACCAATTTGAAAAAGTCTCTGGTCCAAGTAGTCAAGCTACTTGGATGACAAGAGGTAATGCAAGAAGTTTACTCTTAATAAAAGCCTGATGATGAATCATTATTACCAAATTTCGGCCTATTTCTGTTGCTGAAACCAGAACGAGGACGAGAAGGCCTCTTATGGTGACTTCCTCCAGGTTTCCTATTAAATGAATTATTGTAATAACTATCCCTGTCATTTGGACCATCTTTCCTTTCCTCGTTGTAAAGCTCACCTTCAAAAAACTCTCCCGTCTCTTGATCAACTCGACGTCTTGACAACTTTGGACATCCACCTTTTTCGAAATCAATTACTAGTGCTTTGAAAGTATCACCTGGTTTAAGTATGCTCTCTATAGAATCTATGTGTTCATTAGCTACTTCACTTATGTGCATTTTTCCTTTTCTGCCATTAAGAAATTCAAGCTCTACAATAGACTTCTCTATTTTTACAACTTTGACATCAACTATAGAACCTTGCTCTAGTTCTGTTATTGAATCAATCATCATACTCTTTGCAATTTCAGCTTCAGTGCCACTTGTGGCAAAAACAGAAACTTTACCATCATCTCCTATTTCAATTTTTGCATTACTTCTTTCACACACACTGCGTATATTTTTTCCTTTAGCACCAATAGCTGCAGAAATTTTATCTTTATCTATGTAAAATGATAACATTCTTGGCGCATGGTCTTTGACGTCATCACTGTGTTCTGAAATCACTGCATTCATTTTTTCTAAAATATGTAATCTTCCAGCTTTTGCTTGTTCTAAAGATTTTTCAACAATTTCAAAGCTTATACCAGAAATTTTCATATCCATTTGTAGTGCCGTAACCCCTTCACTAGTTCCTGCTACTTTAAAGTCCATATCACCAAGATAATCTTCATCACCCAATATATCGGAAAGTATCACATACTCGTCTTTATCTTTGATGAGGCCCATAGCAATTCCAGCAACAGGGGCCTTTATTGGTACACCAGTATCCATTAAAGCAAGAGAAGTCCCACAAACTGTTGCCATAGAAGAAGAACCATCAGATTCCAAAATTTCGGACACTACTCTTATTGTATAAGGAAATTCAGACTTATCGGGTAAAACAGGATGAATTGCTTTCCAAGCAAGTTTGCCATGACCGATTTCTCTCCTTCCTGGTGCACGTATAGCAGAAGCCTCTCCAACAGCAAATGGAGGGAAATTATAATGCAACATGAAATGCTCACGTCTATCCCCTTCAATATCATCCACAATTTGCTCATCTTGAGTAGTGCCAAGAGCAGTAACAACCAGTGCCTGAGTGTTGCCTCTTGTAAACAGTGCAGAACCATGAGTTCTGGACAGAATATCAACTTCAACTTCTATCTGGCGTATCTCATCATGCTTACGACCGTCTATCCTTACACTTTTCTTCCTAATTATTTCACGTACTAAAGATCTTTCAAAGTTTTTTACCGCATATGCAATTAACTTTTCGTCTTTTCCAGTTTCTTTAAGAGTATTTAATATATTCTCTCTGATTGCTTCTAGAGCTTGAACTCGCTCTTGTTTTACTGTTTGCGAATATGCTTTTTCAAAATCTTTACTGTGCTTTTCAAGATCTTGCATTATATCTGATACGTCGATAGGAGCAAAGCTCTCAGGTTTATTGCCAACTGTATCAGCAAACTCTTTTATGAGCTCAATGACAGGCTTAAGATGTTCATGGCCAAATTTTATTGCATTAAAAACATTTTCTTCAGAGAGCTCTTTCACTTCTGATTCAACCATTAAAATTGAATTTTCATCACCGGACAAAAACAGATCCAAGCTGCTTGCTTTCATCTCTTGAACAGAAGGGTTGAGTATATAGTTATTATTTTCATCACAACCAACCATCACTCCAGCTATAGTAAAGAGAAAAGGAACACCAGAAATTGCAAGAGCTGCAACAGCACCAATCAATGCTGGCACTTCAGGAGGATTGACTGTGTCATAAGTTAATAAATTGCACACCACACTAATTTCATCATTAAATCCTTCTGGAAATAGTGGTCTTATACTTCTATCTATTACTCTTGAGATTAAAGTTTCTCTATCAGATGGCTTGCCTTCTCTTTTAAAAAAGCCGCCAGGGATCTTACCCATGGCATAGCTTTTTGCGATAAACTGTACATTTAAAGGTAGGAAATCAACATTTTCTTCCTTCTTTTTACTTACAACAGTTACTAAAACAGAAGTATCACCGTAATTTACAACTACTGAACCATGAGCTTGGCGTGCTATTTTTCCTGTTTCTAAAGATAAGGCACGACCACCCCACTCTATAGATTTTTTTATAATTTTAAACATACTAAATTCCTCGATTATTTTCTAATGCCTAACTTTTCTATTAATTCCTGATAGGCTTCATTACCAAATTTACGCTTTATATAATTTAAGTGCTTGCGTCCTCTACCTATTAATATAAGTAAACCACGCTTAGAGTGATGGTCATGCTTGTGCACTTTAAAATGCTCAGTTAAGTTACTGATCCTCTCGGTCAAAATTGCACATTGCACAAAAGATGAACCTGTATCATCTTCTTTGATTGCATATATATTTATCAAACTCTTTTTCTTTTCGGATGTTATCGACATCTAAACCTCATTTTAAATATTAAAAACACGAATAGGTTTCACACAACCATAAATAAAACTGCAGATTGCAATAGGTACACTACCCACTATCGTACAACAAATATCATAATTCTTTAAATTACGCAAGTTATTTAATACAACTTCCTGACCTTTTCTGATTTTCCCCGCATCTTCTGGGGAAATTTCAACTTTGAACATCGATTTTAAAGCCGATTCAATGGGGATGACGAAATTTTTTGCATTACTCCCTGTACCTTCTGTCATCCAAGTAGCTTGACTACTTGAATCCATATTTTCTTTTCTTCTAGATTCCAGCGTCACGCGCTGGAATGACACCAAAAAGTGAGTTTTTTCAATAAGCTGCTCAATCGTCACTGACTTATTTTCTCTAAAGTCACCTACCATAGTTCTTCTTAATTTCGTAATGTGTCCAAAACAATTTAATGCAATGCCAAGATCCCGAGCAATTGATCTCACATATACACCACTACCGCAGATCATAGAAAAATTTGCACTATTATTTATGGTATCCACAGATATCAATTTTAGTTCATGTATTTTGACTTGTCGGGGTTTTATATTTACCTTTTGCCCACTTCTTGCCAATTTATACACCCTTGCTCCCTTGATTTTTATTGCTGAAAATTGAGGAGGAGTCTGCTTGATCTCACCAATAAAATTTTCAATTGCACAATTTATTTGATTATATTCGGGTTTTATATCGCTAGTTCTAATGATATCACCACCCAAATCATCCGTGGTTTTTTGTTCGCCCCATTTTATTGTAAAATCGTATGCTTTTAAGTCGCAAGATAAATACGGTATAGTTTTCGTTGCCTCGCCAAGAGCAATGGGCAACACGCCTGAAGCTAAAGGATCAAGTGTTCCCAGATGACCAGCCTTTTTTATCCCAAAAATTCTTTTAACTTGGGTTACAGCTTGTGCAGAACTAATTCCTATTGATTTATCAAGATTTAGCCAACCATGTTTCATATGTTAATTATATACAACTGATAACAGTTTAGCTTGAAATATATACTTTATGTGAAAAATAGCTTGACTAACATGCATTATTAACGCATACTTAGCCTTATTTTAGGAGATTGTTATGTCGAAAGATCAAAACATATGGAAGTGGGAAAACACTGCACATATAACAAAAATGAGCATTGAAGGTTTAGTTGCAGTTGCATCTTTAGCGGGAGCAATAACAACAATATTAATTGCTACTAAAGTAATTGCTGGACCTGCATCTTTAGCACTTGTTGCTAGCCCTGCTGGAATTGTAGTTCTATTTATTGCAGCTGTATATTTTGCTGCAACAGCTATTTCTTCATATCAGCAAATGAATGCAGTTGGTGATAAAGGACCTCAAGGTGAGAAGGGTGAAGAACTTACTGAAAACGATTTCAAAGAAAAAGTTAAAGCTTTCTTAGCAGATCCTGATGTTACTGCACCACTTGATCAAAAATACGTAGCTCGGCCTAAGTAGCTAGCTAAATAGCACAAGAGGTAGAGATGGTTCTGCCTCTTTTTTTTCATTTGAGAAGAGTTACGGTAATCTATCCCACATCTCAACTACATCCTCGCTAAACTCTATTATCTCTACTTTTTTAAATTGGTAGCAGTTGTTGATGGATTGGGTTCCTAAGTTCCCTATAAAAGGAATGGCATCGTTACCTAAAATTTTACCGCTGCGGCAGATTATCAGCCTGTCGATTAAATTACACTTTAATAGTTCTGTGATTAACACTCCTCCACCTTCGACTAATAACCTTGTTATACCAATTTCTGAAACAAGTTTTGATGCCATGTCTTTTAGGCAGACTTTGCCGATAACATCATGTTCCGATGTCATTCCAGCGCGTGACCAGTTTTCATTATGCAATTGCTTGAAATTTTCTGGATCCCAGTGTCTGGGCACTGGGATGACAGGAGAAGGCGTTGGAATGACAGGAGAGTGTGTTGGGGTGACATCTGGAATAACAGGAGGTTTGTGATTTGAATTGACTATCAAATAATTAATGTTTTTTATTTTTTTCTCTACTTCCTTATTTGTGATTACCCAAGTTGTTACTTTGTTTGCAGTCTTTGCAATATTATGCTCTTCCTTCAACCTCCCTTGGCTATCGATAATTAGCCTTATTGGCGACCTGTCTTCGAGTCCTGGTAATCTGCAAGTTAAGAGAGGATCGTCATTGATAAGGGTACTACTGCCAATCATAATTGCATCATATTTTGCTCTGAGCTCATGTACCCAATTTCTCGTATCTTCACTTGTTATCCATTTGCTATCGCCTGTAAATGTTGCGATTTTTCCGTCAAGAGTTGTTGCAATTTTACAAGCTATAAATGGTCTGTGAAGTTTTTTAGTGGTAAAAAAGCCGATATTTAGTTCTTCTGCCTCTTTTTGCATAATACCTTGCTCAACTTCAATTCCTGCTTCTTTCAGAGCTTTAATGCCTCCACCTGAAACTCTACTATCTGGGTCAATAGTTGCAATTACTACCCTTTTTACGCCAGCTTTTATGATTTTTGCAGTGCAAGGCCCTGTGACTCCGTGATGACAACATGGCTCAAGAGTGATATATATAGTTGCACCATGAGTTGAATCTTTAGTGTTTTGCAAAGCGATTACCTCTGCATGCGGACGTCCACCGATCCCTGTATATCCCTCACTAATAATTGTACCATCCTTTACAATAACACACCCAACAGCAGGATTTGGTGCAACATTTCCAAGACTTTTTTCTGCAAGCTTTAATGCAATTGACATGAAGTAATCATCTGTCATTAGAAAGAAGTCATTTCATAGGAGGTATCAAAAATTCTTCTGTGCTCGTGTATGGCAAATCTATCTGTCATACCTGAGATATAGTCACATATTATTACTGAACGCTGAGATTCACAAGCGAGTTTGCTCCACTCTGTGGGAAGTAGTCCTGGGTTTTCATAAAAACATTGAAAAAGTTCCTGTATTATGCGTTTTGCTTTGTTCATCGTTCTACTCAGTTTATAGCTTCTGTATATTTTTTCCATGTTGAATCTTTTCATTTCTTTTGTAGCATTCGCAACTTCTGGTGAAAATGTGACTAGCATTTTATTTAGACTTCTTACGTCTTCTACGCTTTTTATTTTGTGATCTTCAATATTTCTTTCAGTCTGAGAAACAACATCACTTATCATAGTTCCTATAGTTCCACTCAGTGATTCATGTATGAGTTTGCTCTGAGGTAATTCTGAATATCCGCTTCTTACGTCTTTAAACGTTTTTCCAATTAAAGGGACATTCAGCAAATCTTCGATGGTTACTAAATTTGCCCTGAGTGCATCATCAAGATCGTGAACACTGTAAGCAATATCATCGGCAATTGAAGCAACTTGCGCTTCAATGCTTGAAAATTCTTCAAGTTTTAGATCATATTTTTCATTATATTCTAGCAATAGCTGATTATTTGTAGAAGACTCCGCGTTTTGACCAAGCAAGGGACCATTATGCTTTGCAACTCCTTCAATCACCTCCCAACTTAGATTCATACCATCAAAATCAGCATGTTTTTGTTCAAGATAAGTTAAAATTCTTATAGCTTGAACATTATGATCAAACTCATATTTCTCATTATTAACTTGAACTAAAGCATCCTCACCTGTGTGACCAAATGGGGGATGACCAAGGTCATGTGCAAGCGCTATGCATTCAGTGATATCCTCATTTAAGCCAAGTCTACGCGCAATGGACCTTGCAATTTGTGCAACTTCAAGGCTATGAGTCAGCCGAGTGCGATAGTAGTCGTGCTCATAATTGATAAAAACTTGTGTTTTGTACCCCAATTTCCTAAACGCATTAGAGTGAATAATGCGATCCCTATCACGCTGAAAGCAGCTGCGATTCTCATCTTCTGGCTCTTTAAAGTATCTCCCTTTTGTTTTGCTTGGAAAGCATGCATAATTTAATAGAAAATTATTGTTTGACATGTAAAATTTCTACTATAATAAATTATCAATAATAAACGGTGGTTACTATGTCAACAAATTACAACATCAACTTAACTGATAATGCACTAAAAAAAATCCACTTTCTTGCAGAGCAGGAAGGGGATAAGAGTTCCGTTTTGCGGGTTGCAGTTTCAGGCGGTGGATGTTCTGGCTTCAAATACAATTTTCTTATGGATCAAATGAATAAAAATCTATCTTTGGATGATGAAGATGATGATTACGATGATGAGTTTGATGACGAAGACGAAGATGATGACTATGAAGAAAGCGAGGACTATAGAAGCCACTCCAGTTTCAGCAAAAAAGGTAAAGATATAGTAATTAATGATGAAAATGGCAATCCTGTATTAATGGTTGATAATTGTTCAGCAAAATTTTTAAATAACTCAGTTATAGATTATACTGAGGATCTCAGTGGTTCTGGTTTTCAAATAAAGAATACCCTTGCTAAGTCTCAATGTGGTTGTGGTAACAGCTTTTCGGTTTCCAAAATTTAGATGCCTTCTGGGTCTTTTAAACATGGGTGGTAATGTAGCTCTAGAACTAACTTCTGTAGATAAAAGCTTCAAGGGCAATTCTGCTGTTGTAAAAGACATCAACCTAAGTGTCACAAGAGGGCAAGTAGTAGCGCTGATTGGCAATTCAGGTGCAGGAAAAACAACTATATTGCAAATCGCAGGCTTGTTGGACAAGCCAACTTCAGGTATAGTTACGATAGATGGAATAAATTGCACACAAGCCAGTAATAAGCATAAAACCCATGTAAGAAGAAATTTCCTTAGTTTTGTTTATCAATTTCACTATTTGTTACAAGAGTTATCGGTGTTGGAAAATATTATGCTTCCTCAACTCATTGCAGGAAAAAGCAAAGCTGAAGCAAAAAAAAATTCGCAAGCAATGTTGGAAAAATTTGGTCTGGAAAACAAAGCAAGTAGCATGGTATCTGAAGTTTCGGGTGGGGAAAGGCAGAGAGTTGCAATTGCAAGAAGCATTGTAAATTCTCCAAAGCTTTTACTTGCAGATGAGCCAACAGGAAACTTAGATCCAACAAATTCTTTTAACGTGTTTTTACTGCTACATTCATACGTAAAGGAAAATAACAGCTCTATGCTTATAGTAACGCACAATCATCTCCTTACAGAAAAGGCAGACTGCATCTTCCAATTGAGAGATCGATCATTAGTGAAGTTGTGAATAGGAAAAACAGCATAATTTCTATGCCTTATACTTATCTAACCAATGATCATTAACAGAGTACAACTCGCATGAAACGCTTTCATTGCTTTTTATACACGGACTTTTTAACTTACGCTGTTTACTTAGGGAACACCCCGATAACATAAACACAGCTAAAACAAAAAATAATAGCTTTTTAAACATAACAAAACCTTTTCATTTATATTACTACACTCATTTCTCTTGTTTGTAAAGATTAAGCATATTCTTTTACCCTTACCTCTTTTTTGACCTTTTGAGAAGAAATAGTTGCACTGTTTAAGCGCAGTTTTATATAACCATCTACGATTTGAGTCACTTCCTCTTCTTTATCCCTTAGAAAGTGATTAGTATCGTCTATTATATGGTATTTCATGTGATCACTTTTTACTGAATTTATCAACCTTTTTGCTAATTCTGCTACATCGCTTTCTTCTGAGATTGTATCATTACTGCTTTGTATTATAAGCCCAGAAACTGGACAGGGAGAAAGAAAAGAAAAATCGTACTTAGTTACCGGAAGAGAAAGAGCAATAAAACCCACTATCTCAGGGCGACGCATTGTTAGCTGCATAGCCACCCATGCTCCAAAAGAAAAACCAGCGATCCAAATTGGAACGTTGCTAGGATTATGTTCCTGAAGCCAATCAATAGCTACCGCAGCGTCAGTTAATTCTCCTATACCCTTATCAAAAGTTCCGGTAGATTTTCCCACACCACGAAAGTTAATTTTCAATGCAGAAAAATTGTTATCGATAAAAGACGTATATATACCATGTACAATTTTACTACCCATATTACCACCATATTGAGGGTGATGATGTAAAACCAGCACAACCGGCGCGTTGGCATCTTTGCTTTGGTGGTATTCACCTTCTATCTTTCTTGTTGCATTATTCAAAAAAACTTCTACCATGGTAACTCCTAATAAGAACCCGCTTGACAGGTATTTATGACGTGAATTATTAATTATGTATTAATTTCGCTGTTTTTGCAATAAATTTTTTATCGTGTTAAAGCTAACGTACATAGTTATGGCTATAGTTGATGGTAAACTTATTTAAGTGACAGATGAGTCCATTCTCTTTAGAAAATAGTGGTTACGTATATGCTGATTACAATGCAACTGCTCCAATTAGCAAGAATGTAAAAAAAAGTATATTTGAGGTCTTGTTAAAACAAACGCTCAATCCATCATCGCTACATAAAAGAGGACAAGAAGCGAGGAAGATTCTTCAGGATGCAAGAGATAACATACGTGATGCTATTGGTGTTCCAAGTGATAAAGAAATAGTTTTTACGTCTGGTGCGACTGAAGCGAATAACCTTGTTATGAGAGGAATAGCAGACTATCTGCATGTAATTTCAGCTATAGAGCATCCTTCAATTCTTAATTCTGCATGTAATCCATATATAATACCCGTTAATCAGGAGGGCATTGTTGACTTTTTAGAGCTAGAAAAAATTCTAAGCGAACTTAAAGGAAACAAAGCAATAGTTTCAGTTATGATGGCAAATAACGAAACCGGAGTTATTCAGCCTGTTAAGGAAATAGCTGAAATAGCACACAAATTTGGAGCAATTTGCCACACTGACACTGCTCAAAGTGTTGGGAAAATTAAAGTTAATATGGAAGATTTAGGAGTGGATTTACTCACTTTATCCGCCCATAAATTTGGCGGTGTAGCAGGCAATGGAGTTTTAATATTCAATAAAGAACTTGCGATAGAACCTATTATAATAGGTGGTGGACAAGAGAAGGGATTTCGTGGTGGTACGGAAAATATTGTTGCGATTGCAGGCCTTTCTGCTGCACTGCAAAATATTCCAGACCTTCTATCAAAAATGGATGAAGTAAAGGAGCTACGTGATCAATTAGAGTGTGAATTATTAAATCTTGCCAGTGATATAAGAATCTTCGGTAAAAACTCTAAGAGGCTGCCAAACACAAGTTTTATTTATATGCCAGGAGTAAAGAGTGATGTGCAGCTCATGCATTTTGACTTGAATCATATTGCAGTTAGTAATGGTTCTGCATGTTCTTCTGGAAAAGTTGAGCCTTCCCATGTTTTGCTTGCAATGGGGGCAACAAAAGAGCAAGCAGAGTGTTCAATTAGAATCAGTATAGGTCCAGAAACTAAACCACAAGACATAAAAAAAATAGTGGATTGTTGGTATGATATCTACAAAAAGAACACCTTGGTATAGATAATACGCGTGGTATCATGCAGGGAGCTATAAATTAGATGTAAAAACTTACTTGACAAACTCCGCCAGCCCCCTTATCATAAAATTGAAGCTATTCATTTATCTTCGCAATCTGTGCAGGTTAATGACAAAAAACTTAGGGTATTTGGCGTCTCATGTTTAATTTTTCGCACT
>JAODAC010047297.1:0-90843 GCA_027575185.1 Mimaenictus wilsoni
TATATATAGTACATGCAATGGTTAGTTTGGGTTGGCTTAGGACGAACATTTGATTAGTGAGAATTTTGGAGAAACAAATGTGGGAATAGAGGTATAGAAAAGTAGTTGAAGAAATGTAGCGTACTAACCATCTGGGACAAGAAACGGAATAGCGATATTAGAAAGAGGTGCAATGTTCTAGACATAGTGCGATGGACAAGAATTCGTAGGAGGATGTGGAAAGAGGGCAGACCACAAGGAAAGCGTCACACCGGCAGGCCACCAAAAAGATGGTCCGATAGCTGGACATCAATATCCCAAGGGAAGTGCCAGTAAAACACAAGCAAACCAGCTTAACATAAGAAGAAGAAAGTAACTTACTTGCATTATTAGTAACACAACAAAATACAATCCAAGAAATCGCCATACACCATGCAGGGCGACCAAATGTAATAAACATATTATTGTTGAAATAATCCTCAGTATAAACTTGCGTATTCGAAATATAATACATGCAAAAGATCATTGTTGTAATTGTTGAGAACCAAGCAGCATATTTCAAATTCTAAAATTAAACAAAAATAAAGAAAAAAGGCATAAAAAATTCTTAGATTCTGCACTTACTTGTCCAATTCGATATGTTTTATCCTTATTGTCAACAACAAACAATCCCATTAGTAGTCCAGACGTGTATGGGGATATCCTAGTGTGTGTATGAGGGTAACTAAAATTATTCAGGGGTTACATTTCTTAATTTTGATAAACTGTAAATGTTATCACCTATATTTAGACACAAACAGAATACACATCGGCACCAATATACTCAACAAAAGGGTGCCCACAAAAATAGTGTAGCATTTGAATCTCTCATTTTGAAGCAAATATTTGGTGGTGGGGATTATTACAATGGGGGTGAATAAATACAGTTGGAAATCCACGTTTAGATACCAGGTATGACCTAGACACTAAAAAAGTTTTAATTTTAAAATTAAATTTTACTTGATTAAAACGAATGAAAAATTAGGACTTCTTTAAGAACATGCTACAGTGAAACCTGTCATATACGGAGGATCACGGGACCAACTTTCTTTTTCGGTTGTTGAAAGGTTTCCGCATATTACAAGTTAATATAATGCAGCAACGGGTGCATGATTTTTTGAAGGCAGGAAAGTAAAAAGCCAAAAATGTCTATAAAATCGGCAAAAACGAAATTTCAAGATTCCAAGAATGGGCACGGGCCCCTTTGGGGGCGCTCTTGATTTTCCCAAATATTTCACTCCGTTTCCGCGTCATACAAGACGCTTGTCCGCTTAATACATGTATAAATTTCAGTTGTCCAGTAGGTTTTACTGTACGCCACGTACCACACGTAAACGCCTACTGCGACCACACGTGCATTGAAGTACTACTATATACCCATTATATGACTTGCTTGCCTAGAACTACATCATCTACCAGTACTGTTATGATCAATCGTAGATTGTGTATATCATATCTTAATCAAAATTGTTAATATAATGTGCACATTACAAAACAGCAGTGGAAAAAATTGGGAGTATTAAAAAAAATACTAACCGCATCTAATCCATCATGTTTATAGACATAATTCTGAAAAAAATAAAAATACGACCACCAGTGTTCTATACAAGGTTTTCGTAGTTTTTCAACCAGGATTGGATATATCGGCCCTGAAGATAGTCGCCTAATTATAGTGGTGTGGATAAAATAAATCATAATCATCGGTGGGAGCAAGCGCAACAAGCGATGAAGATAAAAATATGGGATTGTCGGTATCGTCAACGCCAGTTTGTTTCGATTTTTAAAGCACTGATAAGTAAGTACAAATCCCCCAATATAGAGGAATGTATCAACGCCAAGATAAGCTCCCTGGAGGTATATTGATTGATGTGAATGCAACAACTAAAAGTGAAGCTCTGAAACATCTCAATGCTAACAGAATTTTAACTTACGGATAAAGCATGGAATGAATTCCGAAGTGGTATGAAGACAAGCATGAAATATCTATGCGATGCTATAATCCATATCATTGATAACACGCGAAGGCCAGCCAAACAGGATATCTGATCAGCCCCAATTTCCGTCTCAAATAATTTCTCGCCGTTCGCGATAAGCGAAAAGATTGAAAAGACTGGTTTCTGTGGATGTTTGTGTTTCCTTGTGTAGTAGTCATACAAGGTACTCAAGAACATGATCAATGCAATAATGCCACATACGGCTCTTAAAAATAGATTCAGAACATTATTCAGAAGATTAAGAACTGGTAATACCTACAGAAATGCGTAGTCTCCTTCGTCTAATTGACTGTAACTATCTTTCGTATGACATTCGGTGTTGTAAGCCTTATCAGGTTTGAATTCACACACTTCCGGTACACATGCCCCAAACGCAGCGAAGGTCCTTTGCAAAGGTATCATTTCGACAAGGCAATATTTCCCTCGAATTTCCCCTACTGGTGATTTTGCGCTGATATTAACACATTCATCGTAATTGCCCAAGCTGACAAAGTGCCCGCTGAAGAAGCCATCCTGTGACTTCCCCCAAGCGTCCATCACTGTACAAATCATTCATGGTCAATTGCTTAGTGACATAATTTATTGAAAAACTTACTCTGCAGCCCAATCTGGGGATTATCGAAGACTACATGATTCACTTGGTCTGCGCATGCTGTCAAACTGAGATTTACAGAGTTTGATAGGGTGGATGATAGTGCACTTTGCATATTTATTGCAAATTGGGAGAGTCTAGTTTCATACTATATTCGCAGACACGTCGACAGTGCACGTGAAACGTAGTAGAAACGGTAGCCTTACCCGAATGCGTCATGTAATTGGTAACACATAACTGGCATTCTTTGAGTATTTCACAATTCCTTAGAAAGGAATTGTTTTAAATACAACGGCGTGTTTAGGAAATATTGAAGTTGTATTATTTAGTAGCATCATAGACTGAAATTAAAGCACTAAATGCATTGTATATACTCGCATTTTATAACTATACAATTAATGAAGTTACGGAATGTCCTAGGACCAACCTTTTTCCGTTGATGGAGCAACAGTACAGTACCGGGGAAGGGGGTAGGACAAAATTCCTACCATATTTATTTTTATCAGTACTTATTGCGATGAAATCGACAAAAACGAATTAGCCGTTAGACTATTTATGGCGGCATCGCATATAAAATATTCGAAAATAGTCCTACATTGTAGGTAGCATTCGCTACATTAGTTTTGTCTTGGCATGCCTTCGGCAAGACTTGATATGCCAATCTCTAGCCGTCACAAATTGCTTTCTTCCAGTTTTGTAAATTCTTCTAGGCTTTCCTATCGCTATACTCTCTTACTTTTATTGTTTTATTGTGCTTCTACTTTTCATTTCCAGAGTTGCTCGTTCCGACACGGTCGCGGTCCCCGCAAAAGCTTAAAATCCTTGGACAGTCACGTCCGTTTTATAGAATCGCGGTACCCTTAGCCGTTCGATTGCAATTCTCCGAACGGCGGACTTTCTGCACCACAAGTGCGTCCCCGCGGTCATTTCCGCCGCTACTTACCCTGTTGGCAAGTAGTACCGGCGCGAGTCTCTCTCGCTCTGCTTGGTACTTCCCTCAATTCTACTTAAGTCCGAACTAACCAATTATCGCGCACCGCGATCATCCCCGCTAACAATCTAACAATCTCCAAAGTTCAACCCCCTCAAGAGCAGCTTCGAACTTCTACTATTTTTCTAACTTCTTCCACTTGGTTCTAGACCACCCTTACGAACACTTTGTCTTCTCGTCTACGTCTACTCGCTCAGCAGTGTTCGGCACTTACACTTGTTACTTTGTAATAAACTCTGTTATTACTTGAAGCAGTGTACTTTCCATTACACAAAGTTCACAGATCTCTCGTCTCAACGTTACGTATCACGCATTCCTCACCAGTAACGCTTCGTTTCCTTCGTTCCGTACAGGTTCCATGAAGGCAACATTACGAGTAAACAAAGAAATTCATATTTTAAACCTGATAGCAGTCCAATTCGAGAATTAGAAACGTCGTTTTCTTGATATGAGACTTAATACACGTTCATAAGGACGGAAACTGCCAAGTATAGGCATCCCTTCACTCTTCTTTCGTTATGTACGTTTCTGCATAAGTAAGTTGTGCCTTCTGTAATCAGTTCGTTCCCTGCGGGAACCACTCTGGAGGTGTATAACACTATCGCATCATCACTGGACTATGTACTTTATTCTGTGTCCGAGTTGAATAATGGTATAAGTAGTAGTCTATAAAATAATAAATTCAAAATAAAAAGGAGTCAACAATACAATAGTGCATAGGGCAACCCCATTTTAAGCAAATGAAAATGATTTTTTTGTTATAATTCGCAGTTTAAAAAGTATTCACATAAATTCATCAACGTATATTACCAAGAAGGTGTTAAGAATACATGGAATAGTCGAAAGTGTATTAGTAACGAGTTTAAGTAAGTAATTGTGTCAGTCTGTAGTACATGTTGATGAAGCCGAAATAAATTCGCATGAGCAAGCAATTGTAACGCGCGGCAAGCGGCAGACGACCTACAATCAGGGGAATCCACTGAACCCGCGCGATGACGTGCACCAGATGTCATTTACCCATAAGAGCGGAATTACGTAATGCACATCAGTACGCGCTCCGTAATTGTCACAGCGCACTTGCGCCTCGCTCTTCAGCCGCCCCCACCTTGAAACTTCAACATTCACATGTTGGCCGCAGTATAGTACATCGTATGCGCATGTACCGAAATAGGGGCCAATGAACGCTTGATTTTCTATGTACCGTGACGTACTTGAACGTTTTCAATGCCTTTAAATTTCGAAATCTTATTCCTAGCTAAATAACAGAAGTTATAATATGTGACAATGTCAACAGGTGGCGTTAGATATCTCAAAGTCAGGAACAAATACTGAGTGTTAACATCAATATATTCTTTATAGACGATGTGTCAATTTTACTTCTATAACTTTATTTTGTATATATAAATTAATATAAGTAATTGAATATTGCTTCAATGGGATACTGAATGTTGCAAGCAGTATTTAAGAGGATATATTAGGATGTTATGAATTGTTTAGATACTTAGTATAGAAATGATGCTCGGTGTTGGCGAGAGAGTGAGAAAGTGCGACGTCATGTATGCGCATTGATTGAAAGTGAGTGGAGTCGAGTGAGCGCGCGAAGCTATTGCATATCCGCGTTTGATGACGTCGTTCCAACGTGTTGCGCGCGCCTTTCCAATCGGCCTGCGCGTTGCAATTGGTGAGTTTGTGAGACGGACGATTGGCCACCGCTGTTTAGATCAACGCCGATTGGTTTCAATTTCAATTCATCTTTGACTCCTCCCACACTTTGCTAGTTTTATAAATAAAATTCAATTATCTCTCTGGTTATTCCTATTATTCCTTCTAAGAGTTCTTTATTTAAGGCTATTGTATTGGATCGATTTTTCTTATAAAATAAAATGTTTTGCTTATGATAATTATTGAATGTTACTTTTTGAGGTTGTTACGTGGTTGTCGCGGTTTGTAATATCATTAATTTATTAATTTACTTCCCAGTATTGCACGGGACCTGATTCAACAGGATTTATTTTAAGTTCTTGAAAGTGCTAAGTTTCTTGAGTTTAGGGTAACCATGCAATGGTTACTATTTGATTACCTACCATTCTTTCGTAGAGGTTTTATTTCGCGAGATATATAATATAGTATACCAAACTTAAAAAAAAATTGTGGCAAACGGCGAAAAATCCCAATAATACAAATTATTTCTATATACGCTCGTACAAAAAGTTTCATTCGATTCCTTGTCATACAATTGAGACACTCTCCTGGTGTGAATAACCATTACGAAAACAAAACCAGGGAGTCCTTACTTTTCATACAGATTTCTGTAGTAATCGTTTAGGCGTCGTTCACACTGGCGACTTCGACTTCGGGCTTCTATGCCTATCCTTGCCTGACGAATATGAAGAAATTCGAAGAACCACGAAGTGAGGTGAAGCGAGGTTGCCGGTCTGACCGACGCCTTATGTTACAAATTTTCCAGGCAATTCCAAGATTAATTCATTATTATTGATTATCTGATTATACTTTACAATTAGCTCGATTCAGTTACTTTTCAGTGTTATGAATCAGTTACTCATAGCTTATTGCGATTATTGCTTATTCTATTGACTAACAAAATTACTATTTTGTGTGGAACATTTACGGAAAATCACTATAAGCCCCCATCCAGAACAATCCTTAAAACTCCGGTTGTAATGTAAGTTTCTGAAAGTATGTCTATGAAATATAAATTGGTTTTTATCGGAGCTTCTGATAAATGCTAATCTAATAGGAATATTTATTATTCTGTTAATTTTTTAGCACCACCCTTGCTTGACACTTTAGAAAGTATTTTCACTAATTGAGAAAGAAAAATGATTAGTTCACAGAGTTGGAACGTTTGTAACAAGTTATTGACGACGAAATCTCCATGAACCAGTGTGGGTTTGTATGTGTGTTGCATTGGAGGAAGGGCGGAACATGCTCGGCGCGACGTGCGGCGCTCAAAACGTGTGTGCGCGCTCCCTATATACGCCAAAGCGTGTGTGCAAGTGTAAGGGTATTGTGTACATACACACGGTGGCAGCTGGTTGTGTGCATGCCGGTTGCCGGCATATACGGTGCGTTCCGAACGACGCAGCGGCACGTCCGCCAGTCGGCTTTCCGAGCGTGAGCGCGCGCAGCGTCGTAAGCGGAATGCGGTTGTGCATGTGTGGCGTGCCAGCGAACGAGTGAGTGTGCATCGGTTCTCGGCGTGCGTTGCTTGCTGGTGTGGTTGTGAGTGAGAGTGTGTGTTTGGAGCGCGCCGCGGCGTTTGGGAGTACACACATCGATGGTCGGGGCCCCCGTCGACGAGAACGCAGCGCCGACTCTCGTACACTTCGCGGGGCTTCGGTGTGCGTGCGCCAGTGTGCCGACGATGCCAGTGTGCGCTGCGTGCCCGCGTGCGTTCGTGCAGCGCCGCTGAGAGAGGCCTGCCTCCGTCGCGCTCACCTCGACCAAAATGGCAGACGCGACGACGACGGTGTCGGCGGTGGCGGTGACGACGCCGACGACTGAGCGTGTGATCAACGATTGTGTGGTTGGCGGCGTGTGTGAGCAGCTGGGTGCTGTGCCCCCAGGAGGGTCAAACGACATTGTCAGAGATGATGGTGCTGGTGGTGTTAGTGGTATAAGTGCAACGCACGACGGCGACGGCATTGGCAGTGGTGGTGCCGTGGGACACGATGATGTGGATATAACGCTGGATATCAACATGCCCGCCTCGCCCGCAGACGACGATTGCAGGAAGAAACGCTGTGTGGATCGCTACGACAGCTCGGAGTCTTCAGACAGGTACGTTCTCTCTTCTTACCCTCGACGTGCTCAAACCCCGAGTAAACCGCCTGTTGTTACAACTTAGGAATGTGCATCGTGTTATGCAAGCCTTTTGGTTTTAAAACAAACAAAAGTTTAGGCCAGATGCGCCAGAACAACAATAAACACGACATTCGTTCGCGGGATGGGTGCCAGCGCAAATATCGCCTCAGTTCTCAATCAAAACAAACAGGCCGCGAGTCAGTGACATCGCGAGTTCGGTGCTTATTTTCATGGCGCGCGAGAAATGCAGTCATTCGATGCCGGCAGCTGCGTGTCAGTGGAAAACAATCGGGTCGATTGCCATCCGACTAACACACAATTCCAACGAAACAAAATGTCTTCCTTCACCCGCTGAAGCAGCGCCCGGCCGATTGGAAACCCGATGTGTGGCATGGCCAGCCGCGTCTTTCGTATTTTATGCGCGACACTCTTACACCACGTCCCTTCGCCGACATCGTGGTCGTGGAAATAGACGTAGGCGAATGTTTTTGGTTTGGTGTGTGCATGGCATGTCTCTGAGCATCTCTGTATATGCGTGTTTGGCCTACGTGCACGTTTTATCGCATTTGGATGCACAAGCAAACGAAAAGGTAGACTATCAAGAAGTGCGAAGCGAAGAGGGAACCATGGAAATGTTTTGTGTAGATTCTTGACAGAAGGAAGCTCGAAAAAGGGCCGAAAATATCCCTAGGAAGGATCTTAATAATTCCAAATAACGTTCTCATAAAATATCGGTTCAGAAATAGTTGTTTTCATAATTACCATATCATTGATGATGATTTTCATAAAATACGTCCATAAATTATTAGTTGGATTTAATTGGTGCTGATATACTTAATTACGATTAATTATACCTAGTTTTCATTATTTCATTATGTTTGATTACTGTCAAATTTTATCGATTCATCGACTTAAAAAATGCAAATAATTACATCCATAAACTAACAGCAATTAATATAAAACTTTTTACAGTACTGCGCGACTTCGATTATTTGTTTGTAGTAATGATATGATTGCAATATTTAGGACAGTTAATAAAGAAGAATTGATGTAACTTTCGACAAAATATCAGGCGAATATGATAAAAAATGAGGAAGTTACAGCGATATATTTGAAGGATTTGAGTTTTTGACGCTTTATAAACGGCAAAATTAAAAATGTTTATGATGTTTTTTTGATAATAGAAGTAACGTTATGATTTTGCGTGGGTGATAAAGTAGAATTGAAATATCTTTGTGCCAAATTTCAATGCAAACCGACGAAAAATGAAGGAGATACAATGATTTATTTGAAGGCTAGGATTTTTGACCATTTACAATTCCGAAGATTTCACACATTGTAATTAAGATTTCTGATAGCATGAGTGGACTTAGTGATATTAAAACGATAGACAACAGTAACGGTGTTATCGAAATATCTTTCTGCAATTTTTCACCAAGAAATGTTAATGTTACAACTATTTTTTCGTGTGATTTCGTTTTATCGCTTCGCTGTACGAAGTAAAATAAAAATAAAATTTCGATAAATATGATAATAATGATTAAATAATAAGAATATATTTAGTTTTACTTCAGTCGTGTGGTCAAAAGCACATTCGTCTCTTTTTACCTTGAACTTGATAAAAGGTGTTCCAAGAAAAACTATAAAGTATCATCATAAAACATGAACAATCGCAATATTCTTGCATGCAAAGTAATACATCAGCTAATTGTTATCACGTACAGCGCTTAACAGTATGATAACAATGTGCGAACAAAAAACTACGCTAATTGTTCAGCGATTCTACTCATCGTCTGTTTTATTTCATGCATTCCATACCAATAACGCGCTTCTATTTTATGTCTAATACGCGCAAAAACAATTCTTACGGAAAATTTGCGAAGGTATTCGAAAATTTAGCGTCATTGCCAACTTTGCACTTCTGATTTGATTTCTCCGAAACATGTGTAAAATGAAATAAGTGAAATAAGTAATTTTATATATAGTTTTTAATTAAATAACTAAATTTGATAATGTAATTCTGGACATTTCTATTGTCAATATGAATGTATAAAATTTTAATAATCTATGCGATAGCCCATCTCAAAGTAAAATCAATCTCATACAAATTGTTCCTTGACATCACTCGCCAAGTTTTTGACAGACAAGTAGCTAACGGCGAAGAATTTAATAACTATTTGAGCAACGCGCGGCATCGAAGGTAAACGTGCATCGGCTCGCTAGCATCTCAAATATGTAGACTCTTGGTGCACGTATGAGTATATGCACTCTAGCGCAAACTACCCGAGTATACTAAATACGCGCATAACTAAATACATACGGTTAGGCGTGTGTGCGTCCGTACTTTGTATGGAATACGCATTCTCATAACCAGGCCCATACTGTATAATCCGCGGGAGAAGGAAAGAGAAAACCGAGTATTTTCCGAGAACTCGCTGGTAATTTACTCGTTGACTGACGGGCTTTCCTAGGTCTGCATGTCCAAACGGCACACATAAACGTTTTAACTTACTGTTGTGTCGTAGAGTGTCGTAGACTCCTTTGCATTCGGATGTAGGTAGCAATCTACCTATAATTCCACTTTGTAAAGAAACAAGTTGCAGTGTGACAAGATTGACACAATCTCGTAGCTTCCGCATAACTCGTGAAAGTATTTGTTGAAATAACTATAATTTTATTTTATAACTATAATTCTTTCATTTGTTATTAAAATATTTAACACAAGATTAATAACATTCATTGCTGCAGACTTAACCCCTTAGAGTTGCTTGAAAATTGGTATACGTGTAGAATTAGACTAGAAACTAATTATACTCGAGCGAAACTAATTATACTTAAAAACGACTGTGAAAAACAGTTCGCAGTGTTCATACCCTAGAGTCTATTGCAGTGTTTTCCAATCTTCAATGAGCCATACTCCATTTTAACCTTTCTAAAATGCGAGTAAAAGAGTAGACTTTGCATCAAAGGGGGATACTTTGTCTAGGTCTGATGAACCCTTGACTCTAAGCAGCGACCAAGAGTCAAGGGTCCTTCATTTGGTACGGCTGAGAGTCGATATTGAAATATTTCTGTCATCCTAAACCCCTTAACAATCAAATTGTCCCCTGTTGAGCTCCACGTTGGGAAACACTGATCTAATGTATCGCCTTCAACCAACTTGGTCCAGTTGGTAGAGATCAGTAATACCTGGTGTTACAGGTTCGAAGCTGAGCCATCTTTTAAGTATTTGCATAGTACTCTTTAAGGGCCACGATTGTTAGGTGCGTGGTCTCGATCGAGTATAATTAGTTTCTAGTCTAAACGTATATCAATTTTCAAGCAAATCTGAGGGGATCAGTTCATAGCCCATCCTTGTGGGTACTGCCTAAGCCCATATCCTGTCTGGTTTTGAAATGCATTTATAATCAACTGGACACCAGGAGATTTACCTGTACATGTTGAACTAGTAACTAATGCAAAATGAACAATACACCTCAAAAAATAAACTTATTACGAGGTGGAAGGCACGAAGTATAAGAGTGAGCAATTCTGAACCTAAAATTTCTGTATTCCCTATTTTGTGCCCCCAAAAGACGTGACTGCTCCTTTTACAATTTAATGTCCACATTAGTTAGATAAGAACATTTTATCTCCTCCCTATTGTTTCATTGTTGCTTATCAGCATGTCCGTCTGATTAATATATACCTCTTAATTCCCGTTGTCGTTTTCTTCTCTGGTTGGTACATTTGTACACTGAACTTGACAGTGTGCTACTTAAAACACGACATTGCTCTTGAACTCATGGGAAGAATAAAAAGAATGCGAGTTTCGGCCGATTATACAATGGGATTGCACAAGTGAAAGAAACGGTTTTCGCACCGAAATGTGTTTACGTGCCGGCGTCGCGTCGCAAGCGTAAAAATGAAAGCACAAGTGCGTTCGCTGAAAGTCGGACTCACCAAATAAAATCTTCATCGCTTTATTTCGGAATTAAACATTTCGGCTGAAATCTGTCGCCTCTAGACGCGCACCGATATCAAGCGAAATTTCGTTAGTCTCTAATTATCGACGTTGGATTCTCAGACACAAATTATTGTTATTCGTCTTTCGTTCGCCCAGAGGTGGGTCGTTTTTTGTTGTTGGCCACGAAATTCCGTTGCGCGAGCATCTGATATCCATTGGACCCCTCGACACCCATTGCGTATAATCACGCTGGGTCTCATCGCGGTGAAGGTATACGTTCTGCACTCGCGTGAGTGCGCCTCTTCTTCGAACCTCGTGCATTTCGACCAACATTGTTGATGTGTGCGCTGCTGACGCGCGCTGCTTTGTTGCTCATTTTCTTCTCCTCCTCTTCATTCGCCTTGCTTTTAATTCACGTGTGTGTGGTGTTTGCCGGGCGACGTGGCTAGCTAGACCTCTTGGGTAGGTTCGGTGTCGAGGTTCGTTCACTCCGCGCCGCGGGTTTTAGGCCGTTTGCAATTCATTGGAACGTACGACCCAACCATGTTGAGTAACGCGAAAAAAGTTGAACAACCAACTTCGAGGGAGTCGCGGATGTATGGGCATGTGGGCATGGCAGGTTTCCTCAGGTAGAGCCGCCAACTTTTCGGGAATAATCGCCTGGCCCATTCGCTGCGCTCCCCCTTAGCGCCAAATTGTAAACTCTGCGACCTTTTTTCGACTTTTTGTTGCTGCCCAGAAACTGCCGTTTTATTAACGGTCGAAATTAAAAAAGCTGAAATTACCGATGATGTACGAGGCTTGCGCACCGGTCGTTGTAGTCATTAATTATGACGCGTGGACGTCGCCATCGGGGGAAAAATGCGGACGCAAATTGGTTTGGTGGTGATTAGATTCGGAATCAATCGATCATCGAAGGCATAGCGCTGCGTGCAAATTGCGATCAAAAGCGGAAATGGCGCTTTGTGCCACCTTCTGTTTTTCGTCGTTTTTTAGGTGACATGCTGTGTAAACACACAAACGGTTTTTGACAAAATTTCGTTCGCCAGGGAGTTCCTTGGTTTACGGGCTGAAACTTTCTCTAGCCAGAGTCGACGCCGGAGGGAGGTGGAACAATTATGAGCTAACACGATCAGTATTGGTTTGTTTAACACTGTGGCCTAAGCAGGGGCATTTTAGCGGGGGGTCTGTGGGTGCTGGGGTAAAGTCAAACGATGTACGATGGCGAAAATAGAGGCAACACACATCAAAGTGCTTTTTTGCGTTGAGTGCATGGCGCAAAAGAACGAACAACGAGGGTTAAATGCGGAAATAGATGAGATGAATGGCATGTTACTGTTACAAAAAAGGTATGGTGGATGAAGGAAAGTTAGCGAGGGTGGTGTGTGAAAAAATCGGGGAAATGCATAGCAACCGAGAAAGAAATCATTAGTTTTCCCTAAAATAGAGAATGTAGGAGAAACGCGGATGTAGCGTCGAGGTTTATGCCTCAGATTCAAGGCAGGGGTTCGGACTTCTATTTTTGGCAGAGGGGTTGCTGTGGACACAAGGCGCCACACACGGTGTGATAATTTTTAGGGCTTCGTTAACGACGCGCTTTGATTGCGATTGATTAGCGAAACTATAAAAGTTGACCACAAATATGGCGCGGTGCCAAGACCTTCTACGTGAAGAACTGGTGCACGTGCAATGTTTGTTCTGCGCTTTGTTGAGTTTGTTCTGTCGTCGACGTCGAGTCGTATTTGCTTTTCTCGGCCCGACAACCGATGTGGAGAGTTTTCTTCCTTCCACCGTCTGCTTAGCACAGGGTTAGCGTCCTCGGTGACTTCGATGCGGAGCGTTTGGTTTTACTCTACCATAATCCGCGTTGCCATCCAGCAACGACACGTACATGTTAGGCCAAACTGGGCACAGCATGAGGCAACGGGAACAGTGTTTCCGAAAATGCGGGTTTACTGCACGCCCGCATTTCTTCCTGATGCCTTTATTGAGATGGAATTGGTTGTACCAATTGGTATGTTAATAGCTTGTATGTCCACGGCTTTGATCATGACAAGTAAAGTACATTGGAAGGTTTGAGGGTCACTAACACAGGCGAAAAACTAACATAGGCCTGTGATAAGTTTGAACTGTTTCCATAAAAATATGTCCCAGAGAGTTTCTTAATAAAGTAACTTTTCTTATGATTGAAGATCTTCAGTTTGAATTAAATTAGCAAAACTTGTAGTTTGTGAAATTCAAAATATGCCTATGGAAACGGATAAGCGTCAAATTTGTCCGCTTTTAATTGAATAAAGTCGGGGAAAAATCTCGATATGAGTGCGGATTAACATCGGGTGTGTGCATGTATTATGGTTGGGTTGGTCGGGTCTGTCCACGTGGGGCGGTGTGCACATTGCCATACGGTTAGTCGCATCGAATGCTGCATTCGTGTTGCATAATTGCGATCGGAACGCGCGCATGCTACACCCTTGTTTGTCGGCGCTTCACCACCCCTAAACACGCAGTAGTTACACAGTTTAGTCCCACACAACCCTATAAACCCAATAAAACGTGGATTTGCTATCGTGTTCATATAACATTGAAGTCAGTCGGCGCTCGGTTGCTTCGTATGTGTGTTGCAGTTGATTTTTTTGCTATTTTCGGGGCTCTGTTCCATCCATGGCCGCTGGGGGATCAATCGCGGTGACCGGAGCGTGGATGGATTAGAAACTGGCAGGGATTTATTTATTCTCGTTTGCACTCTCTCTCCTACGCGAACTCTGCCGCTAATGTTTAGGACTTGCGCAAAGAGCAGCCACGGAAAAGGCATCAATAGAGAAAACGAGGAGAAGGCGGAGAGATAGATGCCGACAGCAACAGCAGCTGTTTGCTGGCAGCGGAAGGTTGGAAAGAATGAAGTGAGTGTGGCTGTGCGGTGCGTAGCTGGAAGATGGGTGCGTGCGCACAGAATGTAACACGCTCAGCTGGGAGAGGAAGACTTCGGAGTTGCGCGGGCGACATGCGAACGCGTGTGCGTTGCACATACGCCTCGCCTTGTTCAACTTCATCCAACAACGGCTATCATTGTGGATCGTATACTCTTCACGCCTCGTCTCACATCTCCGCGCTCATCGTGGCGACTCATCTGCTTTGATGCATCGAGTCACTAGCGTCTCACCTAAATTCTCGGTACCCGAGCTTTTTCTATAGAAAGCACTATTAAGTGTCCTTATGCTATCGCTGCTTACGCGGACTTTTTTCTCTCTCAATATACTCTCATCACTTCCTTTTTAAGTTTTTATTGTTATTTTCATTTCTAAAAGATGTACGTTGCAGTAGTTGGTCTTCCCACGTTAGCTTGAATTGAATTAAACTTAAATTACCCGTATTACTCGGGTTCAAGTGTATTTGGTCATTTTTGTCAATATTGATTTGCCTTGGAAGGAAGGCATGTCTTTTACTGCAGATATTCAATTGGAATATACTTAAATGTCGGTAATCCAGTTGGAATAGTTGCTAGAAAGCAGACATGGGCGGGTTCAAACACTCACACTGTTGATGGTTGCCTGGATACTTCTTCCTAGATCAGATTAGCAACGTCACCAACAAGATGTTATAAAAAGGAAATATAGAAAACCGGAAAATCAAATCCTGCCTAAATATGTAAGAGAATATATGAAAAAGATAAATTGCGAAGATTAGGTTCTAAACTATTGCATGTATTTGCATCTCATGATACATGCAATAGTTTAGTTTAATGTTGCTCACTGACTACTTCCACATTTACCGGTCCGGGCCTGAATGAGAGGGTTAGCGATGCAACTTTCATCACGTGCACCTCATCTTCGTTCAACTCCTACTCCTACGTATCTTCCAGCGAGACTTCGATGATGATGATTCACGTTATTGTCCGCTCGAATATATCAGATGGCAGTTGTTTAGCTCAAGCTCTCCGAGGTTCGGACAAAGAACGACCAACATGGAAGACTCCCCGCGTTTGGAGTTTGTGGTATTGGAGGGTGTTTTTTTGTTTCCCTCCACTGTCGATGCGACTAGCCCTTCCGCAGACTTGATTCTCAATTATATCACCCTCGAAAAAATGATTAGCCACCGTCAACCGGGTAGCCTGCTCTGGCCCCACCACTCGACGCCAAAACAATTGAACATATGTTCAATTAAGGAGCAAGTGATAATGTACGCAAAGCAATCTTTCATGGAATCAAATTACGTCTAGATTGTCATCGAGACTCGTATATCGTTTTAACGCTCTGTTGAGAAAAAAAAAACTTTTATTTTTATTTTGTGGGAGGTTTGCAACTAGGCTGAGGAAATCGAAAGTTTGGGATTGTGTGATTCGAGTGGTATTTCCAAGAGTCCAAACTATTGTGATGTTGAAATAAAAGGAAAATGGAAAGGTGCAGAGGTCATCTGCGATCTACCCACACCATGTTTGTTTCAATTCCCCGAGAGACCGAGAAAGGCCGCGAAGAACAATAAAGTTTATTAACGACGATAAATCCTCCCAAGCGTGTGTCGCCGTGCGATTAAGATTGCATTACGAGAGGCACCTTTTAATATTGTCTTATATTCACAGTTGTGCATTTAAAACAGCATAATCGGCATGAACTTGCACGGCAAATGTATGGAAAGACAGATAGTGGGAATTTTGTGTAGGTATAGGAAATGTTGAAATAGCTCCGCGTTCATGCAATATTTCCAAGTTTTCTTGCTATTTTCGTGAAGTGTCAGTTTGTACTTGGCTAGTTTATGATCGGGAATAGTTATATCATTCCCTATCAAGCTGCATTTTTTACTGGAAGCTTTAGGGAACTTTGGGAAAGTTATAAAGAAGGAAATTCTATTTGTATAAAATCAACACTTTGGAGTGCATGTAGATCATATATAGTTGTACCCCTTTTTAGGGAGACGCCTTTTTTGTGATCCTGTCCTATTTCGCCGGGTGTGCATCAACACGAACCCTTCTTGTCTATGGTTTAGCTTATTTTTACGACTAAATCCACGTTGTAACTTGTGTGGCAGGCTCGGGAAGCGTGTGTCCTCGGCGCGTCTCTTGGTCGTCATCCGCGCGCCTCTCCTGAGGGTAGAACGAATGCGAAAACGCGGCATGTGCACATGCCGCACATACACACTCACACACACATTCAAGGGCACGCGCGCATTAAAACCCATTGTGCGTCCCCCGTGGTCCTAGCGCACTGTGGCAGCACGCTGCATTCAGTGTCGACGTGTGGCTCCCGTCCTTCTGGGTTAAGCACCATCCCAAACCATCTGAAAGCTAGTTTAGACCCGTTGCAAGTGTGTGGAGGTCGGTGGCTCATATGGATAGCAGGAGGAGAGCATTTTCGGCGATTCTATTATCAAATGCACGTTGTTGGGGTTGATTAGGCGGCGTTGTAACGAGGGTAGTAGTGTCGCGTCGGTGGGAGAGTCGAAGCCTCCCTCAGTTCTTCCCGACCATTCGTGGATGCGTTGGAGGGTCAATGTCTCTCCTGCGCTCGGTCAGTGAAGACGTGCGAGCGCGATTTTTAGTTTTATAATTTCTGAAGTGAAAAAAGTGCCTCAATCTTGGAATACAATGTGTATGCCTCTGTATATATTATGTATACTGTGTCTGAGAGTGGAGTGCAGTGTGAGTGTATATTGAGGAAGTCGCAGGGATTACGTGAAAATGTTCCTCCTCTATCAACGCAGCAGTGGTGGCGTTGGCGTGGTATCGAACGGCGTCGCTCCGAATTTGGGGCTGGCCCAAGCAACAACGCTTGCCGTTAATGATGGTGTGAGTGTGCTGCCGGCGGCAGGACGAACGGTGGCAGCTGCTGCCAGTGTGCTCAGCGTGCAGCAGAAGACCAACTATACCCTCGGATATACGCTGCAAAAGTACTCGATTAGCGCGCAAACCTCGCGCACTATCATCAAACAAAAGTGAGCGAATCTGTATATTTAACTCCAAATCGGCTTATTGTTAGAGGTTATGTTTGTGTACTTTATAAAATCATTCTCGTGTTAATTGTTCACTTTCGAAGGAGGGCTTTACCAAAAAACAGCTGTTCATCTGTCGATAATATTTCATTCCTGTCTCTGCGTAATGTGGTTTCCTTTCTTGCTTGGATTTCGTGCATGTCTCCTCCTCTTAGCAGACGCGTGACGTGGGGAAACAGCCGGCATGCAGCCACCATCAAGAACATCCTATTACCTTTTCAATAAGATTAAGTTTTTTTATTATTATTTGGTTCTCGTGCAGCAGCTTTTAGAAGAATTGCGGACATGTATGTTGTAAATGTATGTTCTTTTCGGCTTTGAGCGAGAAGAGCATAAAAGACCACCGAAGGGCGTTGCATAAGTAGGTCTGCTATAAAATAGGAGCTATAGTCACCTGGTGTTTCTTGACTTGCACATTGCGCTCCGACGATGGTTGTTCGATATCAATGAAAATAAAATTGATAGATGTGGGTCTACAAATTTTATAGCGTGTTTCATGTTGTGCACCTTTTCACCGGCAGTGCAATTAATTACTAAACTTACAAGGGGTCATTAATGTTCCTAATGGTTACTTGGTGTCTTTGGTTAGATGATATGAAGCAATTAATCGAAATGTTGGTATAGTGTGTGGTGATAGGCTAGGCTAATGGTATAGAGTTTATTGGCGCGACGGAAGCGCGTCGTAATTGAGTGCAAACCGCCGCCGAATGTCATGGTGGTACAAGATGTTTCCGTCATTACGCCCTTATATTAATAAATTCACTTCCTCGTCTTGTGATGCGACTCTGACCAGCAGCGCCCAATGGGCTGACTTCTATAATATGATGGCAAAACTTTGCTATTTGCCGTGTTTTCGGAAAATAAATTGATAGCCTAAATGTCAGTCCAATCGCGTAAATCTTATCTTAACACCCCGGTTGGGGGTGCAGGAATATAAGTAAACTTACCGCGTCGGTGTTTGAAAACAACACTTAAGGTTTTCCTGACTTTCTAGCAGTCTATGCGAATTTGTAACAGGATAGAAGACGCTAGATTTTCTCTGTTGCGTCTAGACTTAAGTTAAACCAAACGCGCTAGACAAGACGCGCTTGATGTCATAAATTTGTACAATTTACATATCCACGGAGCATGCTAAGAAATTAATGCTAAATTACTTACAGCGTATATATATATATATACAGATTGTTGCGTGCGTACCACTCTGTGGGTACGAAATTGAAGGCTGGGTTAGGAAATTACGTATCTAGCACATCACGACCAGGAAGAACTTCGCTGTTGAAGCTGTGGGTCGCCATGGCGTTTAATTAGATAACTCGCGGGCGCCGGCAGCGCGTCGATTTTCAAGCGTCTTCGTCGCCACGTCTGCAGACAGCCGTCGCTCCTTCCTTCCTCATTGCCTTCCTGCGTGCGCAAAAATAGCGCGCCGAATAACTGTACGCGTTTCGCACGTGCACTCCGCGTCGCGCCGGCAAAAATGCACTCGACGCGCCTTCCCTGCTTAAATATGCGTCGGCATAATTGAATGATTGGCATGATGATGCGTTCCGAGATGCACGCGCGCGTATTGGCATTAACATTCTTCGGCGATGTCGCGCAATTGCCTGCCGTGATCCGAAACCGGTCATTAGTGCGCTGTCCGTATCATGACCGATCATAATTTCCAATTAAATGTTTAATTGCGTTTATTAGATTACTGATGGCGCATGTTCCTTACTTGCAGACCTCGGATTATAATCGATGAGAGTTTGTTGATGTATTGATGAAACTAAGCGACTTTTAAGTGCGTTGACAATTCTTTTGCATTTTTTTTTTCTTGCTGGTGGCGATTTTTTTGATATCGTTGTACGGACTACCAGCATAAACGTTGTGTTTCGCTTTCAACCTGCACGAAAAGCTGATCGTAAATCTTTGGTTCGAACACAATTTTTCACTGGACTGCGTAGTAATGTCCATCAGCGACAGGTGTTTTCAGCACGTGTATACTTAATATGTGATGCTGGTTTAATAAATTCTTGAGTAACAAACAAGCACTAATTGACTAACAACGTTTCGGATTCATGAGCTGAAATAATTTTTATTTAAACCAGTTTTACTTAAATCGATATTTAAAGCCCAACAAATATTTTCTGTTGTATTGAGCGATTGTACAAATTTCGAATTGGTAAAGGACGCACAGTGGGGGAATCCCATAATATGCAGACAAAGTTTTGCCATTTCTCCTATTTTCCTAAAATTTCTATTTTCTAGGCATAAAATGTGTTAGGCTGAATTTCAATTCATAAACACTTAATTAGGAGAATGATAAAACGTTACCTCGCATTTTTACGTAACATATATTTTGAATAAAAAACCGTTGCATGATACAATGACGTTTATCTCATATATATATAACATTGATCTGACAAAAGTATTGTACCACAAATAATTCGTTGCATATTTGGTTCAAACTGCATCAGTTATATCATCATCAGTTATAAGTTATATTCAGACTGGGTGAGCTGTGCGTTATTTTTAACTGAAAATGCACCATGGGACGTGTCCACACTGTCCTACATCGATTTAACAGAAAATGTTTGAATATTTTTTTGTCAATTAATGCAAAACGAGATATCTCATTGACATAAATTACATTGACATACTTCACGTTCAAAATTTTTCAATCCAATCCGTTGCGGATCGGGTAGAAACTCCCCTGAAAATGCAACATTCACTTGGGGCTTATTCACAGAGGCTTATATAATATGGTAAAGGATCAGTACACTAATTGTACTTTTTGAGGAGACATTCTTCTAAAAAAATTGGTCAAGAATATTCAGCTTAAATAAAATACGTTCAAACAGCTCGTAACGAGGAAAGATTTTTGCCGGAATATAGCATTAAATTTCAATTCGTCTATATTCGCTTTATCTATTTCAAATTGGAATCGACGCATCCAGTCTACTTGCTAGAGTTCAACGAAGTTCATAATTATTACATCGAACGATCGACATTTGGCCTGTTTCAATTTTAATATTCTCTGCTAATTATAGCTCTGCTGTTATCTAGAATACACATAACTATTGATTATTATTACGCCAAACACATTGTGTCGTTTTCGACAACAATATCCACTCTGTTCGTAATCGACTTGGTAATGATGAATTATAACTTTATGCAAACCTGGAATGTGCGGCCAATTAAGCACGGTTTTCCGCCACGCGGCGCACGATTGAGGTTATGCTCAATATCCGAACGTAGAGCGGCGTAGGTTTTGATGCAGTTGTAGGTGTCGATCATAGGAAAACTGCGCGCCGCAAAATTGGAATGTTGCAAACGCAATGGATTTGTGCAAGTCTTGCGCCAGGCGTGCACACGAATATTTGCAGCTACTGCTGTGTGGTCGGTTGCATAATGCAATGGAAAAACGCATACGATGTGCATCGGGATTTCATAAACGCTGAGTGCGCACGCGCGCCCGTTTCTTGCTGCAAAAGTAAAAGTTTGCGAGGACACGCACAATTATGCAGCCGATTGTGCCGCGATATTGACAGCTGATTTGATTTGATTACCGATTGTGGGCGATAATTAAACGTAAAACACGCGCAACAAGCGATAATCAAAAGTGCGCAGCTACGGAACGGAGGGCTACTTGCGTACAATAGAGTTATCAATAACAGGTGGCGTGTGCTAGTGCGCATGTGCGTTGTAGTCCCTCATGTACGTGGCGCATGCGCACTGAATGCATTTGGCGGTCTACTGTGGCGGTGCGGAGGTGAGAAAGAAGCGAGATTAATGCGCCGCCGCTTCGGACGAAACGTGAAACGTGTCGGCATTGTTGTTGCGCGCGTTGCAACAATTTTAATAGGAATCGCATGCGATGCAATTTTCAATTGCAATTGCACGGAGAGATACGTGTAAGACTGCGCGTGTGGTTTATGCCGAAGCCAGTCCAATGACGATTGTTTTGCAATTGTAGAACATGGAATAGGAGATGTTATAACAATGGAATTGTTAATCAACTGTATTACTTCGTTTTAAATATATAAAATTCATGTAGTTACGAGTTTATTCCGGGGTTTTCCTTATTATTTTCTCTCATTAAAAGGATCCAAGTCGGACGGTACAACGGCTGTTACGTTGTACCGTATAGTGGAATTTACAACTTTGTTTTGTTTTTATTTAATTTGTAATTTACAAATCGCAGAATGTAATATTCAAGAAGTAATTGATTCGCCATTAAATTCACAATATTCTGAAAGATTTCTTCGATTAATTAATTAAGAGCGATTTTATCGATCTTTAAAGTTAAGTCTAATATCGTCAGCGATCTTAGGAAAATTTTATGCAACATATTCCTACGAAAGTTGATGCTAATGACAGCGAGAAGTATGTATTAGGTGAATAGAAAATTGTCTTCAAAATAAACTGAAATATTTAACAACTTTCTCACGTCATTTTTCAAGATGACAACAAGAATCCAAAAAACAATCATTTATTTACAACAGACCGACACATGGACTACCTACCCTTCTATACCTTAACACCGTTTGAAAAATTAAACACCACCGGCATTGAGCACCGAAAAACGGCGAACAATCGGAAATGCCACCGCTGCGCCGCGCGGAGATAAAGTAGTAACAGTCAGACACATACATACATATATCTTGGCCATTTAGCCAGCTGGCAGCAGAGTCACGAAAGTCGCTGCGCACCTCTGTTCCGAATCCTTTGTGCCGCACACAAGAAATTGTAAAAAATTAATACCCACGTAATAATGATAATGATAGCCTCAGACGTACGTTGCACACGCGGTGCAAAGCGGCAGCGGCAACTTTCGCGTTGTTTAAGTAGCTTTTGTACGGTAATGGCATGAAAAGCACAGTAGGTAAACACGGTACGCACTTGTCATTCTGTTGCTGCCACTTCGTGCAAGTGCACGAAATTAAATAACACAAGTGACTGTTGTGCATTTGCAAGATGTCGTAGAATAAACCTGAACGAACGCAGATGATTCGTTGCCATTTAAATTCGATTGTCCCACACTTCGCAACTGAACTGAACTACAAAACAGAGTTATAAGAATTTCTGAGAGTGTTAAACAATATAATTCAGGCCACCAGGAAAAGATGGGAGGATGAGGTACACTGAGGTACACCTTGGCGAATTGTCGAGGGCCTTCAATACATCTCTTCAAGTTAGCGATTTTCGGTAGAGGCATTGTCATTTTCTCTTTCAATTAATATAATTAATGATTAATATCTTCAATTGACAACCTATAATTATTCGTTCATCTTTAGATGTCTCCAAAAACATACATTATGTATTTATTAAATCTAAAGAAGAAAAAGTCAAATATGTCTAATGATGATCAATTTACACCGATATAAAAATGAGCATTTTATAGGAAGAAACATTCCTTTACGTGCTATCGTGCTGTGTCAATTGCGTACCATTATCGATAACGAAGGATTATCGACATTACAACGATTTAAATTTCAATCTCTACAGGTGCGCGCAGTGTTTCCTGTCGTGTTGCCGGTGCATGTAATTGAGCTACAGTTTCGCAGGCCAATCCGCTAGAATCCACCAGCATATATATATTCGTGTATATTCGCTGCTGCGCTGCGCCGCGACGGCGATGGTAATTTGCTTTCGCGGATTGCGCGCATCGCCAGTTCGCATCGGTCGGCCGCGGTCTCGCGAAGTCTATCTATATCAGCCGATTTGTAATATGTAACGAGCGGCAGACAACGCAGCGCGGCCGCCAAGCCGCACAAGCACGCGAAAGTGAAAACTCTTCTCTCGCCAGCACAACTGGCGCGTTGCGTATTGCAACATTGACACATTGTGCAGAATGCGAACGCCGGCCGGGGATTTTGCTGCGCTATTTGCATGCATTTCTAATAGCTAGTTGCGCTGCGCTGCACCGCACCGCAGCGGGAGAGAAACGACGCGCTTGTTTGTTGCATGTTTACGTTCTTTTGCAAAGGAAAGGCAGCCGAATCCGGCTGGATACGTGCCAATGCAAGACGACGAACATTGCATTTACGCCCGTGTGTTTTTGTTTTCTTTAAAACGTTTTAGATTATATAGTTTTTGGCTATTTTGAGTAGTATGTTCGGTTCAGGTTAAATGAAAACAAATGACATTGAAAATACATTCATATAAGTATAGAAATGCATGTATTGTAAATAGCTTCCAAAAATTTATATTGATGACTGATTAGTGCTTATTGTTAGATTGAAATTGCTTCGCAGTATTACACACGGTTTGTCGTCTTGGAGGTAATGATGAATAAATAAACTAGTATCTCTATGTCCCTAAGGGGCTAGATCTGCAGTCTTGACAAACGCACGTTTATGAAAAGGGTAAAAGGGGACCCCCTGCGCACTTCGAAATTGCTTCTCACGAAAACCTCAGCCCTCAAAAATCACTGCTTTAGTAACTTCTGGCTATTTTTAGCGCGTCTGAACGAAATGTAAAAATGACATTGAACATTGAAAATACGCGCACGTACTTCAACGTCAGTTCATTCATTAGCACGCCCATTCGCAAAATGTAAATGTTTTTGTTTTCAAAATACTTCTGCTGTTTGAGTAAATAAATATTTACGCTATACTATTTAAAATATTTACGGCATTATAAAACCACGACCATTTTAATAAAATTTTACATTTCATTGTTCCACTAAAAATAGTATGTTAAACTTATACCTGCAAAATTCTAAACAGGGGGGGGGGAGATAGTCCGATTTACATGTTTATTATGTCATCATAAGGATGACAAGCGCAGTTCTAAGTCTAACCCCAGTCCCGTTCCTTGACTCAGATTCAAACCGATACGCAATCTTACTTTCAGTCTCATTCACAGTCTGACTGGGTAACCTGAATTCTTTTCTCACTTCGTTTTCAACTTCATTCCGAGTTCGAATAGAAGTATATCTAGCATTATTTCGTATATACGTAGCATCCATACCAGTTTCTTGGAAACTCACGAATTTAGCTTTCAAACTCGTAGCGAGGGCGGTATAACTATTTCAAAAATTAAAAACCCTGTACAAATTCGGGTATTTGTAACAGGCCTAATGCTAATCCAATTCCTGTGCCAAGATCAGATCTGCTCTGGCCCAAACACGATCCGAGTACCAAATCGAGTACTGTTCTTGATTACAATCTCAGGCTTAATATTTGCCCCAAATGTCTGTACAAAGCCAGGGACAACGCTTTGTACTCATTCACATTCTCATACACAGACCCTGTGTCAAAGTCACTTTCACTTCTAGTCACAGTCACATGGAATTCACAAAATATACATGTTTTTGTTTTTACATAGCAGTTGTTGTTTGTTTAGGCGCGTCTATATTTGCAAGAGCATGCTAAAAACGTTTACGACGTCATTTAGCATCAAATCTATGGGCATTCTGATTAAATTTTACATTCGACGCCTTGATGGCGGTTTGTTGCGGCTATAACTCCGTAAGCCGATGTACATCCTTATTGAAAGTTGCAACCGGCTGGAAATGGGAATGCGCGCTGCGATTTTGCGCAATAAACTTTTGGCGCGCTCTTCCATTTGCGCGCAAAAGCGCGCAGATCCCGGTTTAGGCAAGTTTAGTACGTGCGAAGGCATGGCCATCGCTGTCGTCAGCAGTCAGAGCCACGCGAAAAGTGCATAAAACGTATAAGTAACGACGCGTCGAGCAGGGAAAACGCGCGCGGCATGGTCAGGCAGCGAAAAGCGCGAAAACTCTCCTCGTTGGCCGTGCGGAGAGGTGTGTGCGTGTCGTGTGAGGTGCTATCCGCAGTGAGGCGCGCAGGAATAGATGGACTATGGTTGCAGGAACGGAACGCATCGGCTCGCTTTGCCGTCGATCGCGGCTGCCTGCTTTGTACATACTGCGCTTGTATGTGTGCGCTGCAGTTGTGCGCACTGCTGCGCGAGTTCACTCAACTCGCACCGACCACGTTCCGTAATCGACGACGGCCAGCAGGGAATACTACACATCGCAGGCGAATGCAACGATTTTCATGCGCAGTGCGCGCGGAGAGCTCCACCAGCACGGAACACCACACCTTTGCGGGAGTCGTGACACCCGATAAACAAAAACCTACTCGACTCTTAGTTGAATCATTTTTCCCCTGAAAATAGTTGACATACGTATACTTTGAACACGATAGAGTGGGTTAAATGGTGACCAGTTTTTGTTAAGCATACATTGCATGCGAAATAATGATGTATAATAGAATGTTAACTAATCGTTGGTGTCCCTTAATTGCAACAAATTAATTGATTTATTTTATGGAAATATAATTATTCAATGATGATTTCTTGAAAATATTTTGTCGGTGACAATATAGATTGTTTTTGATAAAAATATGTATTCAATATTTTTTTATCCCACCTTTTGGATTTTCACCTACAGCCAAAAAAACATCAATCTAAATAAGACAGGAAAGTTGGGTCACTAATATGTCGAACTCCAAGAAGCCCTTTTGCCATCATCGCATCCAAAAGTGATGTATATCGCTTGGTGACCCGCGAGTCACTTATTGCCTGGCTTTATTGCGGCCTGGCAGTTGCGACATGATTGTAGGAAGGTTTTCGGTCTTCTTTTTGATTCAAGCGCTAAGAAACATATTTTCTTTGTAAACCGCTACGTGCAGTGACTGCAAGTCAGTAAGGTCATTTCAGTTGATCCAGAAATCAAAAAGGTTGAGCAATTCTACCACGAACCCATTATATAGCTTGCTTGCCTAGAACTACATCATCTACCAGTACTGTTATGATCAGTCGTAGATTGGGTAGAACCTAATTTAATCGACATTATTAATATAATGTATACATTATACATCAGGAGTAGAAAAACTCATTTCATGTACCTGCCTATACCAGACAATTATTATACTAAAGTTTACAAGTACAAGAATTATTAAAATTCACATGTTTTTGTTTTTGATATGCTTTAATTTAAATTGTCGGACAAAAGCAATACGTATAATTAATCCACTGCGATCAAGATAAGCGATAATGACCTTTTTGTTAAAGCCAAATAAAATACGTCTCGAGTGTGAGTAAGAATGCCACCAGTCCTTCATTACGCTAGTTGAAAATTTAATAAGCGCAGGACATTCGAGGCGACTTCTACTACCGGGCAACGCCGAGTCGCGCCGCGCCGCCACCGAAACAATGCACGTAATTGCATCGAATAACAGAAAATAAACGCGGTAATTGCGGTCGGTAGCCCACTCTCCAATGACGAGTGATACTCGTCTCCCTTGCCCACTCGCTCTTTCACCAGCCATCGAGCTGTGTGTGCCTCATACAATGATGTCGGTTGCATTTGTATATGCACCTATTGATGAATAATGCAATCGGAGAGAACAGTGTGTACACGCACGTGCAAGTGTTTACGTATATGTGTATATGCATGTAACTCGCAATGAGGAAGTGACGTCACTTGCCTGATCATTGATTAATTAATCGTTATTCATGGCATTCATGGCCTACTGGCATATTCATATTCATTACTATCAATATCAGCCAGCCACTTTGCGGAAAACTGTTGTTCGTTTATACATTTACGTAATTTTATGTGTTTCTTTCTTGTTGTAATTTATAGCTAATTTAACTATTCAACTTTATGAGAAATTAACGTTAGAATGACAATATTTGAAGAAGCTATTACAGATAACTGGAAATCTATGATGTAGAAGTTTGGGGGGGGGGAAGGGGTGGAGAACCTGGCAAGGGACTGTGAAGGGCTGCAGCAGGAATGGGTAAAATCGCAACGGAGAAGGAATATTGTCGGAAAATGGCTGGAGGAAAATTTCCATAAAAAATTATAAATTTTGATCACCCCGAAAAGGCGTCATAAAAATCAAAAAAGTCAGGGCTTGCACATTTGTATTCACCTGGATGATGTAAGCAACATATAAAAATCACAGGTGCTTGAAACATTCATCCCCCATAAGAATTGAACAAAATTATTCAAGCTACGTTTTGTAGCTAACTTCCGAAGTTTACGCAAGTACTCACATCCCAAAATCATTAATTTATTACCGGTTTTATATAAATAATCAAGATATGAAATCAGTAGCAACCGTTTGCTGAACAAAACATCGTTCAACAAACATGCTAAGCGAAACATATGTGTTTTTTTCAGAATTACCGTCGATAAGGTACCCGATGGAATCATACGGATACTTTACATATATCTCTTATCATATACCCCACATATGTATGTCTTATCACCTTATCGGTCAATATAAATATTGTTTCTATGAGTTGTTCCCCCCCGAAGCTTGTGTGAGCACAAGATTATTACGCCAACTAATATTACATGACTATTTGTTTTGTATGGCTATGGATTATATTAATGACTATAACATAATTAATATTTTCCGCTGTGGGAGAACGCTCATATAGGATTTATATTTCTTTTGCATTAAATCTTTCATGCTGCATACGTTATTATACCATGTGCATCGTGAGATACGCGATGCTTCACGGCTGTTAGTTGCGTTTAATGGCGCATTGCATTATTCATCGTTCGAGTTGCGTATGCTTATCATTGAAATAAAGGCGAGACACAGGAAGAGAATGAAAAATTGCAGCGAAAAACTTAATTTATCGTTTGTAATATTATCAATTCACGCATGAATATGAAATGATTAAAGCTGATTAAAGCTAAAAATAGATACGTGCAGTAATTTATGACTATTGCGAAGCATAATTAGCACATGCAATTATAACCGCAAATCATTATAATTATGTCTGATGATAAACAAATAAACTAGTATTTAATTATATATTTTATTGCATACCTTTTAAAATCTGATTGCTAATAATCTTTTTTTTGTTACAGGTGTGTATTCCTCATCTTATAAACCAACAACATTAAGATTAAGTACTAAAATAAGTTTTATAGCGATAAAATACTGGATACGGGATACTAACAGAAACATACAGACAGATTTCGAATTTGCTACACTTTGTTTTGCACGTAAATGATTAAAATCTGTATAAAATTATATTGTGTGATAGATTAAAACTCGCTTACGTGCTGATAGTTGTATATTTGATCGATGGGTGCCACCACGTAGCGTCGATTATTCAATTAATAATAAGATACCGTAATAAGGATAAATTGCGTAATTAATGTACGCCATCTGGAAATGTTAATGCGTTGCTGTTTCCCTCGTCATTGGGAATTTATTCAGCCTTAATCACCATGTAGCTGAAGGTTTTAATCGTGTTCATTTTTCAACACTTATCTGTGATCATTTATCTAGCAATGAGAAAAATGATATTTCGATACTTGGATTTTTTTGTTAATATCAAGGGATAATCTTCCGTTATTGGGCCCATAGTATTAGTCCATGCACAATAGATCAAAGCTGGTCGCAGTGCTAGTAGCGTTGACCGCCCAGGATTAATTGAAAAAAAGGGATATCGTGCTAAAATTAATTAGGAATACTTTAGTAGCGGCGGTTTGCCGTGTTGTGGAGCCATTCAACACGCGGCTGCGGCGCCGTCCGCGAACCTGACTTCGCGGTAAAAACGCGAACGAATGTTGGGCGATCCGCTTGCAACGGTCTCCGGAAAAAAACCATATGCACAGTGTTCAGAGCGGTGAACAGGCAATACTCCATAGGGGGTAAAACGCAAAAAGAAAAACACTTTAGTGGTACTTTTCTGAATCTTTGTTGGTTGCCAAAGCAGATACAGTTAAAGTACAGATGCAAGTACCGTTCGGAAGTTAACTACAAAGCCTAGCTATAATATTATGAACATTTCTTTTGGGAGGTGAATGTTTGAATATAGCACCTGTGATTTAGGCGATTAAAGTTTATAATTATACAAGGGACTGTCCATTAGGCAAGAAAAAGTAATTAATCGGAAACTTGAAGACAGTAGCACTTGAAAGAAAATTGTGAAAATAAGTGGAATGCGTGGCGTAAAGGTTACGCACATGCGTTGTAACGCAAACGTCTCGAGTTCGATTCCGGGCATCGCTATAATTAATATCTCGCAACTCATTCCCGTAAAAGAACCTCATATGTTAACTCAAAAGAGCTAACGTTTTCGGAAGGCGTTAAACGCTATACAGCCAAAAACAGACAGATATCTGAAAATAATATGCATGTTCGCGATACTTGCGATTTTCTTAACGGGTCCACCGTTCGAAGTAAATAAATGTAATTTGCTCGGACACTAGAACTGAGTGGCTGATGTGAGTCTCACCAAAATATTGAAAAAGAATATTGAATACAAATATGCATGTCTGCGATTACTGCAATTTTCTTGTCATTCTGTGGAGCCGATTAAAACTTTACATATGTTTTATATATAAATTCTTAATTCTAAAAATAAATCATTTATAATTATCAATCTGTCAAGTATGCATATTAAAATATCAACATTATTATATCGCGTGTAATATGCTAGCGTATCTCCGCAACTATTATAATTCGCACTGAATTTGATTACACGCTTCGATTAACGTGTTTGAAGCCCCATGCTTCACAGTTTTATGCGTTTTAACACGCCATCAAAGAAGCGTCTCTTCCGTGTACGCTTTCCTCTCTATATTACGCTACGAAGAAACAATTATTCGCAGTGAGTCGCAATCTTGCCTTCGCGATTCTATTATACATATTGCAATAATTATTATTCACCGCTTTACATTTCATTATCATATTATCAAAGAAATCGAGAGTCAAACAGGTTTATTCACCTTTTCCTTTATGACTATTTTATTGCCAATTTGGTATTATTACTAGAAATTTAATTTATATGAATGAACTGTTTGTCGTAGAATGTGGTAAAATAAGTTTCGCGCGTTTTAGACGAAGGCAATTCATGTTTGTGGAAATTTAGCCTACACATTTCTTGGTTGATCTCATTCCGGTTCTCCTTGTCAATCCTCTCATTGCGTATGCACATATTGATCATGATCAATTTTACTCGATCAATGCTGAACTTCCAGCTGTCCGAACGCTTGCGTTTTTTTTTCACTGCAGCCTGCAACCTTTCAATATCGTTGTTTACTCAACGCTGTACTGCTGCTGCCTTTGGCTTTTTTTCTGCCTCAAGACTTGGCTGTATCCTTTGCAGTGCTTTGAATTATCGACTACATCTTGAGGCTTGTTTATTCCAAGGTGGCTGTCGTCGTTTTCTAACTGTTCGTGCGATTAGCATCGCTCGCTGCGCTTTTGTGCAGTATGCGCGCGTTCGTGCATCACTCTCTTGGCCGCTTGCCGCCAAGGTCTGACTAATCCACGCCAAATTGCTTTTAAGGGGATTGGTGTCTAGTGTGTGCAATCAGCGCGGATTTCATGCGTTTAGCATTACGGCGCTTAAAAAGTGAAACGATTGACATATATTGCTTTAGCGCGCTGCACGTTGGAAGGTTGCTGTGATGGAGTTATTGATTTGTGCACATTCTTCGTCGTGCACTTGGGTATTTCTGCAAGAACAATTTATTGCCATTTGTTCATTCTTTGTATCGTACTGGTCTTTATATCATCAGTTGTTTTCTATTTTATTTAAACAAATGACCTCAATTTGTATATGAAAAATGAAATGATGACAAACAGTAATTATTTAAGTTATATTAGCCTATTAATAATATACGTCTCATTAATTAATTAAATACAGGTTTATAACTTATGTATTTTACTTATGTGTATAAATTTAACTTTTTATATAAAATAATAACAAAAAACTAACATGGAATAATTCCAACTTGACACTGGCTCCCCTCAAGATATAGTGCAGTAAAAGATAGAGGTGTTTGGAAATTTATCGATAGATGATGGTTCACGTGGGTGATAGCTGAGAAGGTGAAAAACGGCGAAAAATCCCGTTTAAACAGATTATTTCTATATTCATAACATACTGCACGTACAAAAATTTTCATTCAATTCTGAGTCGGACAATTATGACACTCTCCTCCTAAGTTTTTTTTTAAGCAAAAAAGGAATGTTAAATTTTATTTCTTTATTTTAATATTTCTAAAGCAAATTTTAGTGGTAATTAAAATATGCATATGTATAATTTACTTCAAGGAATTACTGTATTGCATAAAACTAGATTTCACATTACTAAATCCCTTTTAATTATTTAACTATTTACTTATCAGTCTTAGCAATTAGTTAATGTATACAGCATAATTAGGAATTTTCCATGTTCAACATCAAATGAGAAAAACGCAAAGTACAATGTCAGTGTAAGATGAACTGTAATATTAAATCCTCAGGAGCAATTATCTAAATGAACAGAGTACTACTATATATAAAAAATATAAAATTAGTGTCATTTACACCCTGGTAATAAAATTGCAAACAGTTTTTCCCCATACAAACACTATTCTGGCATAGTAGTTGCTATTAAAACCCATATCGCGTGCGCACATGATTCTCGAAAAAAGATGTAAGATAAGCGCCTCGGCCGGCCGGAAATCGCGCAGGTGAGTGTTAAACGACCACGTCCGGAATTGCGCCCGGCGCAGGCGTATCTTCACTGTCGCAAGCGTCTGTTGACACCATCACGATTGCAGCGGCGGTGCATATCATGAAACTGGCCATATCCACATTCAACGCTAATTTAAGCCGTTTATGTCTGCTAGTTTCATCACGCATGTGACACAAGAACGGGAACGGGAGTCAATCATGCAGCGCCTCACTACGCCACCATGAAATGATATGAAATTATGGAAATAAAACGCGAGTGCTCGCGCGCGCCTCTTGTATGGGAAAATATAATAAAAACGCAAAAACACGCTTTTCGTGTAAAAAAATGCGCCGGCATCGTAAAAAGCACTTGGTGCGAATAAACACGCTCGCGGTCTTGAGCACGGCACAAATGGATCTGTTTATTGCCGCCGTACTTAACGCCTCCTGCGCATGTTTGCTAATTAAATTATTTGCTTTATTGTATGGCGGTGTCGCGGCGTGTCTTCGCAGGTAGGAAGTGCTCGAGTGTAATAAACCAAAAATTGGTTAAAAGAAGCAAACTCATATTATGCTGCAGTTTTCACTTGTTTCTTTTTTTAAATTTTAATGATTTTGTTTCTATTGTAAAGAGTCTTTATGCATGTTTAATTCATTTAAACAATTTTAGTTGATCTATAATTCTATTAGGAGGTAGATTACTTGCATTAAAACACATACCCATGCGCAATGGCAGCAACATGTGCATAAATCAGAGTTTACTACAGAGAAGATAGTTTCTTGTCGCAATGAAAAACGGAGATGATCCCTGTTTTTTATTCCTAACGCCTGCTTCGTTCCTGCGACGCGAGACCCTAACCATTCAGTCTTAAAATAGATCTAGCCAGGAGATGACATGTGATCATGATGCCACGCGCAATTGTAATCTTTGGGGGATCCGATTCTGGGTGTAGTACATCCATAACAGTAATAAGACAAACATTAGCTCGTCATTACCGCCGTGTGTAGTGTCTTAATTTGTTATTGTCAATATGGATATTGTTAAAAATCCGGCAGATTGCTGTGAAACAAGGTGAGCCCTTCAACTCGCCACGCATTAGATTATTTGACTCCTTGTTGTATGTTCGTAGACGCCTCCTTCGGTTGTTGTGTCTACGCGGTCGTTCGCGATTTTATCGCCGCACTTTGCGCATTGTTTGACGTTTCCACAACGCGACATAACAATAACACGATGCGCAACAACGGCGGCCACTTCGCGAATGCTGTGCCCATCAAACCATGGGCGAGAGACGTTTGTTTTCATTTCTGGTGTCGATGCTGATGCCAGGTGAATTGCGATTGAATTGTGCACCAGTCTACTATATACATGCATGCACACGTGTGGTATGCGCAACGAAAGTGTGTCGCCATCAGCTGAGTTCAGGCCGGTTTTCGATCGTGATATTAAATTCGCCGCGAAGGTGTGCAGAGGAAAACGAAGAAGCGTTGCCTTTTAGACGGACGCTCTAGCTCGCATTACGCCCACGTGGATGGGATTTTCGATGTGTTTGTGTGTAATAACCATGTGTAATCTTTCACTCTGCCAACGCTCGGTCATTTCCGAAAGCTTTTAAAGAATTAATTATGATCGAACGTATTTTATGCTACTTTTATTTAATTTCTTTCGGCTAACTTTCAACAAAACGTTCTGCAGCATTTACCTAACTAGGTTAGGTTATAACTTCGAAAATATTGCAGCAATCGACTTGAAATTATGAGGGAATATTCTCGCATAGTTCAAGATTGTTTCCAAAAACTCGAATGCCTGTTTCATCCCGAACTTTGCTTATTTTAATCGTTTTTCTGAAATTTGTAAGTATATTCGGCATCATAATATTTACTAATCTTCTTTTCATTTCAGAAATTCATAGCAAAACAATATAAAGTGTCTCTTAAGTAGATGGATTTTATTTATATTGCAGTTTGTGCAGATGTAATTGGCTATGTCTACTTTTAAAAGAGAAGCTTCAATGTTATTTGCACTGGTAAATCGGGCAAATACCGCCTAATGAACTTTTAAAATGTAGAATACGCGAACAGGTCTTAAAAAAAAGAATAAAACCCAGAGACCTGTCGTGCCTTCCCTGCTTCTTCGCCGCTCACTCTCCTGCTGTGAGGTGAACGCCTGAGCGCAAGGACGACGCCGAAAACGCCGGCCAAGTTCAAGTTTGTGCGTATTTAAATGGAACAAAACAACACCGCTATTTTTTATTAAAAGGACCTGTTCCCCTACCTACCCGCGGCGATTTACGATTTCAACAAATAATTCAATAAAACACATCATTCATAGTATGCATGCAAGACTCGTAAGTTTTTCGAATTATGTGGCAATGTTTTACGATCGCGTGGAAACACAGACTGCATATAAACATATGTGATTTTACTGTGTTACACCTGGAATAACTTTATTAGACTATAGCGTGGAATATGTTCTTTCGCGTTTTAGCACGACAGCGTTCGTCTTTTTTCGGTGAAGTAACAACAATAACATGGATTACTCACACACGCGTGTATGGACAAAAGGAAAAAATTGCCAACAACCAGCACTATAAAATCTGTGCACACTTATAGGCGCACCGAACCCGAGAACGAGTTATGCATTTAAAAGTGAATGCACTTTATTTATTATTAAACGCTGAGTGCCTGGCTAGGCTGGTGGGCACAAAAGCGTGCGCAAACAAAGTAATAAAGTTTCGCACACCGTCCGGCAAAACGGCGCGGTGGAAGTTTTAAGTAATTTTAGCGGTGGTAATGCAGACTTTGTGACTCGATGCATGTAATTAGTTGGAAGTTGGTGAACGAATCGTTTGGTAGTTGCTGGGACTGATCAAATTGTTGACAGTGCAAATCATGATGCTTTTGGTTGCGTGATAAAGTTTAGGGTGCCACGAAAAGTGTTTCATTCCAATATAATCTTGGGTGCTATTTACTTAAAATGACACATTTGGAAAATCTGTTGAAAACTATTGATTCAGTAATGGTGGATTCTCGCACAAAGAAGAATAAACCTCAACATCCGCATCAACAAACCGTAATCAGCAGCCGCCGAAGTCTTAATCGATTCGAGACTATGTAGTCGACAATTCATCGCCAAGACTCAGTCAAACCTGGGATTCGGTCGTGGCAGCCGTTATCTGCAGGCAGCCATCTTCACCAACAGTCAGTCCTAGACTCCGGCATGGCAAGTCGTCATCACCTACAACATCATCATCTGCAATAGTTAACGGTCCAACATCTTCATCTCACTCTCGACGATGACACCATGGCCAAGGCACCACGCACTCGAGGGTCCTCATCACAGTTCACCAAGAAAGCGAACCCGTACACCGAAACCTCGCTAGTACCATCAGTCAGTCAATCCAAGACTCTGGCATCGGTAAGCCGTCATCTCCTGCGACACCATCTTCTACAGCCAGCCGTCGTCACCTGGAGGCCATCACCATCAAAGATTCCACAGTCACTCAGTCAGTTCGACACCAAAGTTCACCAACAGCGAGCCCGTCCCCAACTGCCACCACCAGAGAGTCCGCCGTCACCGAGAGTGCTCACCGTGTCCCTCACTGGCGGTCTCCACCGACTACTCCGACGCCAGCAGCCGTCGCCAGCAATTTTGCCACCGACCTTCGTCATCTCCGATTGCGACGTTATTCACTACCTGCCCCGACGACCAGCGCCAACCATTCACCTCCGCCTGCTGCCTCTCTGGATCTCTACGGGAATCTCCTTCATTTCTATAACTTTTGTTACATATATTGTGGTACAATAAAATCCCACAGAGGAAATAATGTGTCTGTCATAATTAAAGGTGAATCTCGTTTTAGGAAATTAAGATGAATTAACATGCAAAAACAGAAATAACTTTTGAAATATATGTGCTTAACCTATTTTATTTACAAGAAAATTCTGTAAAAACCATGCCCAACAATGTCACCATTTTCAAAGTAACAAACCTAATAGAATTACAGTTGTCTAAATTTATAATTGTATCATTTATCTATCTATGCTTCAAAAAGAATCCAACTAAAAATGTGTTTAATAACTATGTAAAAAGTGATAGGCAAATTGCTTCAAATTAATCATGATTGAAAATTCAAGTAAGGCGCACAGCAAGAAAAAGCATCCTACGTGTTTGGCATGTAACACACTTTCACACACATATACCCCACCTTTACCATTGCCATCTTCACCTTTCTGTGGACGGCTCTTTTCAGAGTGCTGCATTTGTTACAAACTTTTGATGTGCTTTCCTCGGCCGTTATTCAGCATTTTGGGTTGGGTCAACTTGCACAATCACCACAAGTTCGTTAGTACGCCTTATAGTTTATAACATCGATCTATTCTATACATTTAACATTTATACAACTATATATGCAAGATTGATATAACTATATAAACAAGATTGTTATATTATAACAATATGATTCAATACTAACAACAGGTGAACTAAATATTTGCAATCTATTCTGCACATCGGTTACCACAATTCTGAGGAAAAAGTTAACTGTTCAAAAAAGGATATGCAGACGTGTGAACTGAACATATGATTTTAAACTACAATCACATGTTTAATGCACACGCACACACGCGGAACCATCAACTAAGCATGTAGGTCCAATTGACCTTGTATTAGGTCCATTGACCTAAGTCTTCTTCACCGCACCGTCGCGGACTATACTGCGCCGCTTCTTCGACGCTGCCTTGGTTGGTGTCTCCGTTCACGAGGTGTGCAACGGTGCTCAGGTGGCTCAGGTACCAGGGCTCCCCTGCTGCCTTCTTCAGCTGGTCGGCAATCGTGTGCACCGAAGGAAGCCTTTCTTCCGAATTTCAATCTGACTCAACTCCGCAAAGCGGATCTGTCTATGTAGCCATTGCCGGTGTAAACTTAATTTGATGGCATTGTTTCGAATTCTAATGAATCATCCTATAACTTAGAATATAAATGACTGATTAAATTAATGTGTTCTAATCAGTTTAATTATAGGATTCTCTCTGATTGCAAAAATAAACGTTTTGCATCTTTTTTTCTTCATCTAATCATTTTGCAGAAAGCAACTTAAAATGACTTCTTATAAACAATAAATTGTTGAATATAAAATCATATGATTTCCCATCGTATTATTAATGCTCCATTGTTTTACTATTTATAGATTAAATCACTTTATTCAAAGTAGGAAATTGTTTCACTTTCATGTACACGCACTGTGTGCATTTGTACCCATTGCCAATGTCCACACATCGCTCCGCTCGACGCATAAGCGTGCAGGCTCTGAGATAGAAACCGGAAGTGCATGCTAACATTGCTAATGTCGGCCCGTCATGGCCATAAACGCGTACATAAAAATGAAATAGACGGAAATGGGTAAAGGCGCACGCATTTTATTTTACCGAATTACATTCTACTTCAATGCTTGTTTGTGTCGCCGATATTATCATTGTAATGCATAGCATAACGAATCTCAAATTATTCAATACGTTAATATATTCTTTGTGTAAATATCTTTGGCGTATTGTTCACAAAGCGTTTGCATGTCTTTTTTAGATTTTAGCCGGCGATTTCACGCCATTCAACAATCAATCGCAACAATCGAGTTAAGTTTGCATTAGTTTAGCAAGTTTAAAAAGCAAATTCGTATAAATTGATTTATAATAAATATATTTATTATCATTAGCCTAGCCTATAAATGAAATCATTGTTATTTTTATGAAAAGTCCGGCTTATCTCGTTGTTAATTAAAATTATGTTTCTGCAATTTTCTGTTTTAATATAAATTAACTTGAAGACAGAATAAGGTCAAAATTATTTATTATCTAAAGGCAAGAAAGCTCAGTAAATGTTAACGATTGCGATGCAGTAGAAGTTTCTGCAATAACCTGTACATTGTGTTTTTTTATTTGCACAGAAGGAAATATTTAATGATCATTAGCAATCGTAAAATTTAACACCTCACATATATTCATATTTTATTGATAATATTACTACTTGTGGTGATGCTACTTGCATTAGACAAATTGATTTATTAATGCAAGACCAATAATATCATTTTCTCTTTTTACTTCGGCAAATCAAGAATACACAGCGATTAAATGCCATAATTGCAATGCAATCATTGTATGCCTTTTTTTCTCTATGTTTGGTTCTCGCATCATGCTGGTTTTATTGTGCACATCGGAGCATTCAAATTGCCAATAAGAAACAGCCACCAACCTTGCAGTTTTGTGATACGCGCACCGTGCGTGATTACGTAAACTATTTTTTGCTTTGTCGAGCGTATGAACAAACGTATGCAGGAAGTATGAGAGCAGACATAACGTGTTTTCCCATGCACATTAGTACTTTATCTGTAGACGCTCAGTGTCTTCACGGTAGAAAAGTTGGCGTAAATTAATCAGTCATAAATTAGATTTCTCAGCCCATGCGTATACATTGCTGAGACTTTTGATTCCGTAATAATTAATAATTCTCTTTATCTTTTTTTTGTCTATGTTACATGATAAGTGGAAAAAAGCGAAACTTTTGGCAAGTATTCGCTAAAATAAATGAAAAAACGTGTTTAGATGTGCTAATTCGGCTTATTATCGTGAAAATGGGAAAAAATGAAAACAGCTGCAAAAATGTTATTGAGATTTACCTTTTTAGTATAACCTTTATTGTCATTGCAGCCTCAGTATAACCATTGCACACTTACAACATTCAATGAATAAATAATAACAACTTAACACAATGAATACCTCATCTATAAACTATATCTATAACGGCACAATTATCATCCCAGGATCGCTCTTCTCATTTTCTTTCCCAACACCATTTTTGTGATGACAGCCAGCCCTCCCCCTCCCCCCCCCCTTTCCTCCAGCCATTTCCGTCAATATTCCCTCCTCTTCCTTGGGACCCTAACCATTCCTTCTTCAGTTCTTCACATTCCCTTGCCAGGTGCTCCCATGTGTCCACCCCTGCCTTACAAAATTCACATTTCGTGTATTCCTGCCCCATCCAGACCTTTCTGCCTCTCTCCTCTGAGCCACACCTAGCCCCTGCCAGCACTTCCTCTTCTGCCCCTATCCCAAAAGTACCAGGGCCTCCTCCCGATAACCTGTACCCTTTCGTACCCTGGGTTGTAGGTACATTATACGCTCTTGTCTTACTTTCTCCTCGGCTTCTCTCTTCAACCACCGCCACCGACAGCCCTAACCATCCACTCACTTGACCCCCTGTTGCTACACCAACACCTTCCTAACTAACCTTTCATTCCCCATTCGCGCCAATCTTTCCTCGTATCTCACCACTCTTGCAACCGCTTCCCGTTTCATGCTCATTCTGCCCGCTTCCTATAGAACCACGCTGGAGTCGATTTCTCCAACCCCATCAAGCTCTTCAGGAACCGGACCTGCTCTCGTTATAACTCCTTCCATTCATCTAGCCCCTATACTTCCACCCCATATATCAAAATGCCGATATCCCAGTTCCCACCCCACACCTTCCATACGCCAGTATACCTAAATTGAAAGCTGAGATACTTAAATACCTCAACTTTCTGAAGCACCTTTCCCTTCCATTTCAGGCTCACTTTAGGATTTACTTTAGATACAAACAATTGCATTTAATGAAATTTTCATTGTTATCTGATATTCTAACACTGCCAGTCCTGATTCTTTTCCTAACCTAATCTAATCAAAACTAATAATCGAATCTAACCGAATCTAGTCTCTTCTAACCTAATCTAATAAAGTCAGACAGTAATTAATCTAATCATTCTTAACCCAATATAATCTAATATTGATTGCTGAAATAATTTAACCTAATTATCGATTTTCTGTATTACCACGAAAATGGAGAAACTAAAACAAAAATAAACAATAAAAGATAAAAATGTATTCCAGGCTGAAGGACCAGTTAGGTCGATAGCCAGGTCTCCGGACCAAATACATTATTTTTTTGGAGAAACTAATTACTTATATATAATGCTATTGTTGTATATGCTAGTATCATATTATGGTATAGTATGAACATAAATGGGAATACCCAACATAAAACCAAGCTTACACAAGCCGTACCCAAATTTCATGCAAAAGCGAACTTAGATAGTTTAGTCATAACCATCTAAATGGGAAACCCGCAACCATGCCGTCTACCTACGTTTACGTTCGCAGGTAAATGAATCGTATTGAATTCCTTAGCTTAATGGCCAATAAAATATATGCAGCTGAAAGGATAGGTTTTGGATTTGCGTAAACAAAGCGCGCTTAACAGAGAATGCTCAACGCAAAGCTTACTTACCCATACCTTCGTACATAAATCGGCGGATCAGCGTGGTTATGCGATAATTTCGTCAATTCTACGAAATGGTTTATTGCACTCGAGAACCTCTGGTACCCGAGGAACCTGGGGTTTATTGTCAGTTGTGTTGTCCATCTTATTTTATTGCTACCTTTCGAGTTCGACGTACAGTCTTCATTTATTTTATATTCGTATCTTATAAGCAGAATTCAAATACCGTTAAATGAACGAATACAAGTGTATTATTCATACCAATTTTTTGGAATAAGTAGTAACATTGTAGGTCAATATTTCGGTAATGAAATAAAATGAATCATAAGTTTTAGTGGTTCTATTTTAGGAAACATAAATCGCTTTCACTGCTTAACGAAACAAGAGTTGAGAGCAAAATGTTTCCAAAATTGTGCCAAGTCATCCCCTTAGTTAGTGAAAGAGTGAGTTGTCATTATGCCGGTAGGTGGGATTTTTTCATCAAAAATGAACTCGTCTGATTGATGGATTGAACTTGTTGAAGTAGGAAAAGCGTAGGGCGATTTTGATTGAACTCCACTGTTGGATCAGGGATGCGATAGCGGCGCGCATGCAACTTGAAACGCGTCGGATGCGGTCCCGAAGAAGTGCCATTGTTGTACTACGAAAATAGGCCCTTTTTTACTGCCGTTTCTCTTCGGTTGCTCCTCGAACGTGTGTTGTTGGGTGTACGCGCGCGCGTATCTCCACTCTTCGCCTCGTCTTCAAGCAATTGTCCTGAAATACACTCTCTAAACGTCCATGTGATGCGCATGCATTTAGTACCATCCGAGATGTTCGTGTGGGGCGTGCGGGCGGCTGTCATAACAAATATAATTTTGGGACATGGCCGTTTGAAGAAAATGTATGTAAAGTGTAAACTATAAACGAGTGGCCCGAATTAAAAAAGGGGCGAAATGTTTGCATCACATACACATATGTATGCGTAGCTGGCAGACTGCATGGTTACGTTCGAAAATATGATACGTTGAGTAACGGACTTATTTTTAACTCCTTTCCTGCCTTTAGATTTTTTTGAAACTATTTACAAAATATACAACGGATGTTGTACATATATTTAGAAATAGTGAATGGGATTTCTATAATTGTTGATTCATAATTTTTTTCTTATTTTTGCAGTGGAGTGGCGATATTGAGCTGTACGGATTGCAGCGGAAGTTCGACAGCATCCAGCGATATTACCGATCCGGGCTCACCTTTTAGTACCGCCTCAACTCATTCGGAGGACTCGGGGAATAGCAATCAACCGACGAAAATGCCTCCCACACAAAACGTGCACCACCCACCCTGGCCATGGACGTCCGATGATCCGCCCAACACCGCCAAAGATGCGCCCGTGAGCGTGACCAAAATGCACGTCGGTAAACCAGTAGGGACGACGCTGAAGGAGGCTACCACTACCAACCCAACAAAACAGCGGCAGGCGGTCAAACGCAAGGAGACTAGTAGCAGTAGTACTAACAGTAGCACGCAGAAATGCCTCAACAACAACCTAACGACCTCAAATCGAAACGCACAAACGACGATGACGGCGGCAGGCCGAGCCGCCGCCAACGAGCCTAGTCCGAATAAGAAGCCAGCGATGGCGAATATCACGAAACTTAGCAATACGGCGGCGAGCAATCTGCAGCCGCTGCTCAGTGGCATTGCGAACGTGACAATACTGCCGCCCTCGGCGAGCGAACTGCTCGTCGGCGCCTATCCGCGTCTCCAACAGGGCAAGATTACTGAATACTTTAAGAGCCAGTGCAAGAGCAGCGCGATACTCAAGAAGGAGCTGTCTAACATTATGATTAAGACGATCGTGAATCCCAATAGTAAATTTGCGGTGAGTAAGAAACTGGATGTGATACCGAAGAAGGCGATACCACGACTTCACCGACAGCCGAGCGTTGATAAACCTACGACAAAATCCCCACGCACCATTCCGCGAAAAATTTTACCCGCACCTTCGAAGCCTGAAACGGGGGCCAATAACAACAATAACAACACAGGTATCATTAGCATGGGTCACCACCACCAGATTACGACCGGCAATTACCACTCGCCGATCATCACTACGCTAATCCCGAATGTCTATGCCATACAGACGTCACAGGCAAAATCCCCAACGAAGCCGACCGATACTAACAGCATTTACGTGCCGCAATTCGCACTCAATGACAAGCTTAACGCCATTCCGATTGTGACCACTCGAGGAACACCACCGCTCAGTATCATTCAACCCTTGCAGAAGGTAACGACGCTGAACGGCATCAACAGCATTAATGGCATCAACAATTTCGTGAAACTGAATGCGGCGCCGTCGATGATGCCGACGATACTCAAATTGAACACGAATTTCCATCATCATCCACCATCTCAACCCACGGTACCAACAATGATCAACACGGCGATGCCTACGGTGACGTTATCGACGATGGGGTGTAAACCTACCGATGGTATTGGGGGAAATGCGAGTAATGTGACGGCAGTGACAGTGGCCCATCATAACACCATCAGCAATCGGATGGAAACGGAGGTGCACAGTACATGCGAGGAGCAGGTAGTAACGGCGGCATCGGTGGCGACGGCAAAGGCGACTGTAGCTGAGACGCGAACACCGCTACCGGAGGAACTCAGTCCCGCCGACTCCGGTATCTCCAGTAATCTTGAGGTACACATCAACGACGATGAGCTGCCGAAAGCGGCAGCACAGAAGTCGCCCATTCTCTCACAGCCGAAAACGATTCGATTTCCGGCCAAGGAGAAGGTGTGCATACCGCCTAAGAAACTCGCCGTGCGCGCCGATCGTGCTGCGTGTCAGTGGGAGCAATGTGCTGCACAATTCGATACCAGTGGTGCCTTACTCGAACATCTACAGGTAAAAAGCTAAAGCTTCTTCCATACGTAATGTTTGTTTTACATGGAATGTCAATTAAGCAGTTGTTTAGGGCACGCCACATCGAGTATTAACGTTATTAACTTGTTCTCGTTCAGGTGAAACATGTGATATCGCAAGAGACGCAGGAGCAGTTCGTGTGTCTCTGGCAAGGATGCAAGGTGCACGGCCGCAAGTCGTGCTCCAGGTCGTGGCTGGAGCGTCACGTTCTGGCGCATGCCGGCTCCAAACCGTTTCGGTGCATCGTCGACGGTTGTGGGCAACGCTTCAATTCGCAGGTGCTTATCTTTTAACTTTCTCACTGTACTACATGGCTACCAGGTTGTTTCACTTCCTTTTGTATACATTTTGCATATTATTATCATTTGAAAGATTTCGCAAAGTTAAAAATAATTGTTACACTTTTAGCCCTGATAATGTAACTTTGATGATAATATTTCCAACAAAATGCATTGAAATATGGATTACAAATTTTGGTTGTAATTTTTAGCCGGCTTTGGAACGCCACGTCAATGGACACTTTAACACCGATGGCACGCAGAATGGAAGCGCGAAGAAGTCGCTGGAGAGCACTTCTGTTAAGCTGTTTAAGCGCAACGGAAAGAAGATTCGATTTCGGCGACAACCCTGGTCAGGTATGTATTGTCGATTTTTGACGATGTATTTACAGTTGGTTGCAGTTTTCAATATATTCCCAATCTTATTCTTGCATCTTGTTGGTAGCGAGGATGTTTGACTTTATCGATTCCGGCATAATGGAAGGCTTGCAATATAAGCTGCTCACCATGACTGAAAAACGTACAAACGGAAAGTTCGACAGTACTGATGGCCAAACGGTGACTCTGAATAGTCAAATCCTGGCCAAACGCGTCGAATTAGATGGCACTCGGAAGTTGCTGTTAAGATGGCATCCCAGTGATATGTAAGTTGCTTTTTCTATCCAAATATTTTGATAAGATGTAACAGAATTCTGAAAAGACCATGTTGATATTTTTAAACGAATATATTTAGCAGATTATCAACTCCAGAAGAAATATCGGCATCGAGTATTGAATTGCAGAATACTTATCGATATTCCAAATATCGAAAAGTAATGTTTTGATACTTTTGTCAATAAACGCTGCACCTGCGAGCTAAAACTATACTTTGTCACGTTATATTTAAAAAGATACATTGAAAACACGCACTGGTATAATATTTTAAAACAATGAAAAGTATTACTTGAAAGGAAGCTATTCGGAGTCCCACCGAGAAGTATCGATATTTTCAGAAATATATAGTCAACCGAAATTAAAACTGTAGAATGAAGTAATACAATATATTATCAATAACAATCATTCCATAACATCTTTGCTATGTTTTCAATTATTTTTTATTCAATTTTCTAGCCTGGACGATGAATGGGTACCCGTTGATGAGTACGCAAAGACGAAGGATGTTCAAATACCTAATTTGCACTCATCCGCCAAGGACAACCTGCGACCGATTCTCTTCCCCCGAAGTTGCACCACACCTGACACAAGCTTCGTCACCGAAAATAGTAACTCAACGCGACAACAGTACCGCCGTAAACCACAGCGGCCGCACACGTGATATATGGCTGCAAACGCAACGATTATCGGCGCAAAGGCGGCACGCTCCGTGATATGGATGCGTTGGGGCGGGCGAACGCGCGAAACAGGGTTCAAAATGTTCAAAAAAGTGCACATAGATCAAAATTAACAAGTTACGTTCTCTTGGTTTCAATAGGCGCTTGCGCCCGGCGAAGAATTGAATTCGCCTGGATGCACACTGCACAAAACGCAACTTCGATAATCGAAACTACAACAAAACAAATGATCTCCGTTATTAAGTTATTAAGTTCGTTTTTACTATTTTTAATTACAACCTAGCAAACAAAGCTTACAGTAACTTTATTTACGATTCTTAAATTATTCGCGTATTAGTTGCACCTGGTAAACAAAAAAAAAAGAAACAATACTAAATTATTTGAACGGACAGGTGATTCTTGTTTTCTCTGGTTGTTGCGAATACGACCGACAAGAAGGAAATGTGTAAAAGCTAATAGGTGTGTGTTCGCTGTCGATATCTAGCTACTTTTATTGTATAAATTATTCTAATTATGTACGTAAGACTTAGGTAAATTTAGGTAAAACAAAAAACCGTAAAACGTTCATGTTTGTGCCTCAGGTTGAGATATTTGTCGGATTTGGGGTGCGGCATGACGAGTTGGAGATTTGTCTGTGTATTGTAAGTAAAACGTGGTGGCACGAGCCCGGAAAATGTGCGCAATCAGCTAATTATCACTGCCAAGATAGCTGCTTAGTGCGAGGTTAATTATCGTACGATAATTGTGATTGTAAAATATTGTAAATGCGTTGTGAGAGAGGGGAATGCGTTTTGTGCGAAGGACGAAGCAAATAGCTACTAAACACAGAAACCTGCATGAATTTCTTAACAAATATATTTTTACATTTTACATCCATTTTCATTTATACAATGTTTCATACAAGCACAATGTGACTATGTACTGATATTTGCTTCGACCGTTCGGCATTCGGCAAATGTACATCAATTTATTGATGTTGATCATTATTATCATATAACGGAAGAGGAGGAACTTGCGTTGTGAACATGACACGATGATATCGAATCACTGCCAAGACTACTGCCACTTTTGCAGCTTTTGCAAATAGTTAGCAATTATTCATAGTCAAACGATGAACAATCATTCGCCGGTTCGGCGAACTTGAGCGTAGAATCTGTATTTATTCATGAAGCCTAACCAGGAGTCGTTCGTTTTGCCATTAAATTTAATATTACACGATTTATTCCAATTCGAGTTATCATTCACCATTTATCACCCATTTAAATAGAGTATTAATTAACTTAAACAAATCAAATCGGTAAACTTAAACTAAACATAATTTTTTGTGTTCACTAGGTGTTAGCATCTTAAATGATCTCCGCGAACTGAAAAGGAACGTCATTTTTTTCCACGTCAAATCAAAGGGCGTGCAATTGGTACTTAAATATAATTTGCTCATTTATATATTGTTAATAATTTGTGTTCAAAATTATGGCATATGAAAAAAAAACTTCTATCAAATCAAAACTCACCAGTTTTCATATGTGATAATAAATTGATGTTTTGTTTAAAGCCAGCGTTACAAATTGAATAGACTGATTATGCTCTCAATATCTACAGTTATCTTTGCAACGCCAATTCGTTAAGTGAAAAAAAAAACGTAAATATTATTTAAATTGCGACTGATTTTTTGCTACGGACTTGATTCCTTGCGTTGTGTGATTGGCACGAAGGTCTATTTGCACAATTTGATGGCAATTTATGTATTTTTTTTATAAAGTCCAATTTTTAAAACGTTTTTTTATAACTTACGTATTCCTAGCAGTAATGAACAGTACAATAACCAGCAGTAACACAACTTAACTCAGATATTTATAAAAAGTATTCGATAAACAATAACAACCAACAATTGTGAATAACATCCACAATCAAGGCAGAATGCAAGAGAAATGCACGTAATTTTCAATTAGGTGTGTGATATCATATGATGACTTAGAAGTGTTTTCAACAGACATAGCCTGGATGTAAATTGTAAAAAGAACTAGAGGATGATAGCTGAAAATCAGAAGTAAATTTTGCAGCAGATTGTATTCTTCTATTCTAAAGTTAAAACAAATCTGAGCGGAGTGAAAAATTTGACAAATTACAGTTAAGATTATTGCAACAAAAAATGAACATTAACAAATTTGGTAAACCAGAAGACTGTTTAGAGTTAACGATGAACAAAGAAACGATGCAAATCGACATTGTATAATATACAATAATCAAATATAGCACAAGCAGATGACATTTACCTACTTAATCAGATTAATACTGACCACAATCAATTTGGTATTCCTGGACTTTCTTGCATCTGTAAAGCAATGTAAATTAGCGAATGGTGGAAAAGTACCATTTTGATTTCGCACTGTAAACCACTTTCTTTCCTGTAGACTGTATGTGGTATCAAAGGTTACAGATTGATATTGCACCAATTCGACGATGTTAGCGTATAGATGAAACATGTAAAGAGAGTAATTGTAAAGTGAACCGCGTTCAACACACACGTGCATGGTACCCGCAAATTGTAAGATAATATGTAAAAACACTTGTATGGAAAATCCGTGGGTGTTCATTTGTTGAAACAATTGGATAATTGTAAATGTACTATGATTATACGCAAGCGGGTGGCCGAGAAAGTCAGTTATAAGTAATGCATAGTTTATATCACAGAAAGGAAGGTAATCCAACCTTGGAAGGATAAAAAACGAGAAATAAGAAATGTTGTATACGCATGTGACAATTGTCCAGAAATCTGGCAATTCAATTTATTTGTGTGTTAAAGGAACGCAGGGCCGAAACGGGTTGATATATGAATGAGATGAAGGCGAAGATAACATTTGCATTTTACGCAATTTACTTTACAATTTATACAAAAACAAACACTTGCAAGCGTTACAAAGTTAAGAGTATGATTAACTCAAATAACTCAATTTCAGCACATGAGAAGATGAAAAATATTTTAATGACCATGTACATAATCTGTAGTTTAAACAGTCAATCTGCTTTGTTTTTATTTCATTGTAGACCTGTGTTCATCTTAAATGTTTTCAGCATAAACGTATAATTTCGTGGGTTCTGAGAAACAATTAAGTTGGCTTATTTTTGAGTTATTTGTGTTGAACAAGTACCTAATCAAAATTAGACATGGAACATGACTACACATTACTTAAAAGAAGAGATTTATCGTGATTGAGTTAAAAAGACTGTAAAGCGTCAGCATTTATTTTCGATGCGATAACACTGGACAAAAATCATTTCGAACCTTAGCAATTGCATTGCCTTGAGTTGTTAATTATGTTTAATCGTCGTATGTTTTATGAATGAACATAACGACACGTTGACAACATGTGGTCAAAATGGAAATGCACGCGGTCAAACCGCTGTTATGTGTAGAAAATCAAATCACACAATGCTAGAACATTCACACAGAAACAGAAGCAAATGATAAAACGTAAACAGGACGACATAAACGTATATATTAATGTGTAATTAGTTTCGTTTCTCTCTACTATTCTATTCTTTTTTATATACATATACATAAAAGTATGTTTAACAGTGTAATTGACCAAACCCCGCATGTGCGGTTTGATTGATTATTACGTTCTTAGTTAATTTACTATCATTGAATGAAATAAACTGTAAATATTTATAGAATATGTGGGTTTCATTGATTTAAACATATGTATTATTGCAGATGGTTATTTCAGGAGTTTTTTTTTAGGTGGTGACTTGTTTATAATGAAGTGTATTCGTCTAAAGTAAACAAAGTACATTGTAATAAGGAAATAATAATAGTAAAAATGTTCCCCATTCCATTTCAACGGAATTAGTTATTTTTTTGTCAGGTATGCCGTGCCGTTCATCCTCCTTTTAACTTGAGGGCACTGGGTATTGAAAGGGATCCTGCTGATATAGAAGGGACTCCTCAGTAAACGATACAGTTTTGTAGCATCAATAAGCAATAAATAAATGGAATTCTAAGTGATACGAAACATGCTAATTGAGTTATGTAACAATATTTCAAATACCGCTATTAACTACCTCTGATGTTTCGGGGTCAAACATTTTTGGCAATTCATTTTTCATACTTTATTCAGAAAAAAGAAACAACTAATTTGTTTGTTGTTTGTTGATACAAGGTTTTATAGATAGTAGAGATTATGCACACGTCATGTCATGCTCCTCTGACTTTTAAAATACAAATTTTGTGTAATTGGTTTGCATGTGACATGTAATTGGCGGAAGGGTTTTTTTAATTTGTTCTATCGAAAGAAAATCTCAACAAATTTAGAAAATTGCATAAAAAGAAATCTATAAGCAAGCATAAAAAGAAATAGTTGCAACTAAGGTATATTAACTTGGATTTTTACACATTGGTGGAAATGCCTTATTACGAACGACAGGCGAAATTGTTAATTGATGTTTTCAGCATTTTAGTTAGCGTATTTCCTGTTGGCAAGCATGGCGAAAAACGATGCTATTCGCGCTTTATTAACATCCTGTTTGCGCGGTTCACGGCTCGTCTTTCATACATTACACGTTAGTTTTTGCTGTTTGTTACAGTTTCCATATTGACCTATAGTTGATTGTGCAGGTATGTTCGCTAACAATGTTACCTAGGCGTGCGAAATGCGCAGATTGGTAAATTAGCAACAAGCCCGATCGAATTACGTTCGGGGGGTATTCTTTTTTTGCAGCGCCATTCGATTTTCGAATGGAATATTTAGTGCAATTAGGGCGAAAGTGCATGCAGGACAATTCGCGTCAGCAGACGGGTGTTTGCATGTTGAAAGCCTACTTTATTTGGCAACGCTAATGTAAATTGTTGACCCCATGCAAGTTTGACACGATATTTAAGTTGCACGGCAAATCAGAAATGTTTACTGATTGTTGTGCACAATTAGTTTGCAAAAATCATGATTTGGCGAAAATTGTTTGCTAAATAGGTAGATTCAGAATATTGTTAACGTAGACCAGACAGATAAAAGTTGATGAACTGCGAAGTTCATTAAACTTTCATATTTCATCTATATATGATATTTCTATTTAAAGTTAACGACCAATAAAGGTATTTCACAATACAGTAATTGCTGAATTTGAAAAAAGGGACTCACTATGGGATATTGCAAGTTCTAACTGAGGGAGGTCACGAGACTCATTACAGGACATTACAAGTTCTTTAGACACTTTCTGTCTTTTCATAAGACAAAATACAAAATCGTGTTGAGTCAGTGCGATCAGAGCGACATCAATGTTTGAAATATAGGCGCACAGGTTCAGGAGGGTCTCAAATCTGTAGCAGTTACAAAAAAGATTTTAAAAGCCCCTCTAATACGAATATCATGTGTGGTCTTAATAGAAATATTATTCTGAATTTGCAATTTTTTGTTTGGCCATCATAAGACGTACACTTCTAGTTTCGGAGGTAATCTTGAGTTAATATCCTTTTAAAGAACTGGCCCATTAAAAATTGTAACCTTTGATCGAGTTTTTGAGATACTTCAGCCATTGAAATAATAGTTCCTAAATGTATACTAATTTTTGCCATGTGAACAACAGGCATCGTGATTTTGTGCATAATTTTTTTTTCATCAGCATATTCCTTTCGGAATTTGCAATAATTTTTGTTTGAACATCCCGAGGCACTCTCTTTTAGTTTTGGAGGAAATGGAGTGCGCCCTCTTATGCACTGATGCATTGTAAATTTCAAATTTTAGTCTTTTTAGGGCACTTGTACCGAGTCAAAAAATTGACTCACGCAAAATTTGCACTAATTTGGGTTATATGACCAATATATGCCAAGGAGAAGAGGCACTATCGACTTTTATTAATTTTTTCTTATGGATATCTCTAATTTACAAAATCAGAGAGTTTTTACTAACTTCACAGCGGTCTGCAGGTCAAACCATCTTCAATCAAAGTGTGACTCATAAGGAAAAAATGTCTCATGCCAATGAATCAAGTTATTTTAAGAAGTGATTTAAGTCATTAATGTATGCATCTCAAAACAAATATTTCGAAAAAAATGAAATATCATGTAAATTAGCAAAGTGCACAAGATCTTTAAACCATCGAAAACAGTGTCACGCGTATTGGCTTAACTGTTTAGCTCTCCAGTGCAAACATTTTGCAAAGTGTGCATTATGCAGTCCTGCCAGTAAGTGGATCGCGTTTGCGCGGTAACAACACTCGAATATGTACATCCTTCCCTGTTCCTCAACTCTGGATTGTCCCCTGCTGTCGCAGAACGCACTCAATCGCTACTTTCGCAATCGTCGGCGTTTTCGCATGTATGTGCGAACGATGCATGCATGCATGCAGCGTGCGTTGTTGTCTAGTCGCTTGCTGCGTATGAGGTGGATCAGTACCTGTCGAGCGGTTGGCTCAGCAACACGTGCGCGCGCACATTCATGCAGGATTGCAGAATTTCGCACGCTGCATATTCGCCGATCGAAGGCGACGTAAAAAGCCGCCACCGCACCCGAACGACACGCGCGCGCCGATGAAGAGTTGACATTCCACGCGTTCTGAAAATGAATTCATTAATCACACATAGTAATTAGTTTTAAAGCGCGTTTGGCCGGAAAGTACCTTTTAAACGTGTAAATATTTAGAAACATTTTGACGAGTAGCTAGTGATATTGGAACGTTGTGATTTATCAATTGAGCAGCATTTGTCGGCCATCAAAACAAAGGTAGGTCCCATTTAGATGGATAAGAATTCTGATTGTGAGTTGTATTGCAAGTGTTAAGAGAAAACTTTCAATTTATCTTGTCGTATCAAAGATTGAATGTGATTATATTATGTATGTTACATCGCCAACAGTTGCCGGGGGAAAGAAAATGTATTAGGGAACAATAACTTGGGATGAAAAGAGACTCAAAGTACCTATTCATGAGTCTTGCACGTGCATAGATATTTTATAGCTTAAGTTTATTGGGTGTTCCATGCATTAATTACAAAAATTTTCGGATGAAATTCGGTGAAATCGTAGCGTGCACTATCTGAGCATGATTTGTTTGATTTTCTCCTCTCTGCATCTCTCGTGATTTGCTGATTGGTTTGATGATAGATCGACGTAATCGGTCGATTCGTAACATCGTGTATAATTTCATATTTAGCATTGCATCTTTCTCTTCACTTTTTGCACGTACATGCACGTTTAGTTTCAGTTTAACTTTTTTTGTGCCATCGTCTGCGTTTTACATCGGACGATCGTGGCGTTATTTTTCAACATAGCGCATTGCGATTGGTTGCATTTTTCTTCGGGTGTTGTTAACCACGTCTCCGAGATAACCGCGTCGGTTTGCTTCACCATTTGGTTCACCTACACATTACATTAAATCCCATCTATTTGCAAATCGGCGAGTAATGTTTCCGCATCGATTTGATGGGGTTTCTACGATTGATCGTCGTGTGTGAGCGGTGGTTGGGCTATCGGTAATCGTCAGTTCGGTGATGGCGCCCTGTGCGTTCGTTGTCGTGACGCGCGGCGCGGCGCGCAATTATTGCAGCGAATCGAAAAACAAACTCGGACTCGAAAATTACATGTTTGGCGGACGGTCATCGCCGATCGGCATTCGCAGTCGTATACATTTGCGCCATTACGTATGTATACGGTCCCGCGTGCACGTTGGTGGGTTACGGCGGTGAAGATTTAAGACCGCGAGGAGATACGCGCCGAAGTCTCCGGACGCTCGACAATGTCTGAAACATCTCGAGGGTCTGTCTCTCGCCGCTTATTATTCCAATTCTTTTTCACTTGCTATTTTCCGAGCGCCGGCTGATTTACATAAGTTACATGGGATTAATAATGGGAGTTTATAGGGTTACCAACAAGTTTATCTTTCATCTTTCTTTTTCTATTTTGCAAAAAATGTTAAATTTATGAGACTTGGTTCTCAATACAATTTTATTATTTTTTTAATTCTTTTATATCAGAGGAGTCTACACGTTGCAAAGGCCAAATTAGATTACGACTGTATTGATATTTTATGATCTTTATTTATAATTTAGTTATCCATAAAATGAGCAGGCATTCAGCCAAATCAGTTCAGTAGAATTTCATCAATCGTGTACGCAAAATCGAAAAACGTTGCGAGAAAAACGCGTTTAAATTGGCTAAATAGGACAATACTATTTTGTCTTTGAACTATAATTTCGTAAATATTGCAGTGATCGCCTTGAAATTTTGAGGCAATATTCTTGAATAGTTATAGAATAGCTAATGATTAAGATATTTAGAAGTATCGACTTTTTAATACGATTACTCCAGATACTGTGGGAAATGTCGATTTCATTTCAACCCTGTGCATCGTTAAAATTTAATAGTAAATCCTAATTGAAAATCAACGTGGAAAATGGGTTAACTACTCTAATTTCATAAAATGGTAATTTCCTGGCAACAAACCTACCGAAAACAAAACTTTCAGGTCTGGGTATCTATCATTTATCATCAACAAGGTTTCAATAGATGAACGAATATTAATTAATTCTCCATTTAAATATGACTGATATTTATGTTAATAAATTACCCAGTTTCTGATTTAGAACGGTTACTATGTCAGATTTTTGTCTGGGCGTAGATCGTTTGCAGAACCGCCTGTAAATAAATTCGCTCTCTATAGGCGCATGTTGAGCGCTTTAATTTGGCTTTAATTGATACTCCACCCATTCGATATCAACGGCTGGCGCACCACGGCAGCGGCCTGCCGTCGGGAGCATGACGCTTCGCGCAAACCAATATTTTCATCTTTCCTAGCTTCGTCTAGCCAACCCCTTCAGCCACATACGCGCACAACGCCTTCGTTTTCGTATTTGCAATTCAAATTTCTGCGTCATTGCAGGCAGGTAGGCGGGCAAGTCTCTTGTGTTTCAACTTGGGAGCACCGCAGCGTTGGAACTCAATTTAGGATCAACTCAATCACCGAACAAACATCCAGCGCCTGTGAATAATTTTCGGGCGGAAATTGAAAAGTGAATTTCGAACGGTAACACAGTAGAAACTTTAATTTACCTCGATCGTTTTTTTTTTCGGTTTTAATCTGTATGTGAAGTAATTGTATTTTAAAGTAGTTTGTTGGGAAAATGTGCAGTAAATTCAAGCACTTTTTGCTTGGTAGACTATCAATATGTGTTAAATGGCAGACGAGAATAGAATTTGAGGGGTATTCGAAAATCTCACGTTTGTGGACCACTTTCCAGTGATTAGAAACATGTTATACATTGTAGATTCTGATCTATACGCCGCAGGTGTAAAAAATTGACGTTGACGTAATTGACATGAGCCCTGCTACCGGTGCTGTGAATATGGGCTGGGTATATTAATAATCACTAGAGATATGATCATCTTTGTACCTGCGCAATGTATTTTAAATGGGAACAATCAAATTATTTTTTGCCCATATCTTGGTCATATTACGAGGTATTTACTTGAAATGTGTATTAACGCATTTCCTTTCCGACTCTACATCGTACCATGAGAAAATTGGCTGGGTATTTTAGGTATTTCCAAAATCGAAAATTTGCATGTGTCATATGTATCATTTTACGGCAAATTTTCTTGAACTGATCAAAAGAACCCCATAAATATCATTGGTCTAAACAAAACACGATCTTGTCGGTTCGTATCATATTTAACTTTATTACATAAGCAATTCTTTGCAAACACACACATGCGCAGTGTTCATTTGCTTGCTGTGCGTGCATTGATTAACGGTAGGACACAGTCGAGCGTTGTTTTGTTTAACTTTGTTATTCCTCCAACCTTTGGCTGTGGCGGTGCGTATGATGTATTGCAACAAATCGAATTTTGTGCGAACCACACTTAACCAACCGCTGATTACGTCGACTGAGAGATGTTCGAAATGCTGCGCCTTATTTGGCGCTCACGATTTTTATCCAACGCTTAAATAAATAACGAATTTTATATTTAGTCCATGCCGAACGTAGGTACTGTAACCTACCAGAGGTTAATTTACAATTACTTTCGTTTTTATTTGACCTGCAAATCTGTAAAAATGAGTTATTACAACGTGTATTCAATTATTGCTGTATTTCAACAACTAATAAATCAATTTCACAAATCAATGAAAGTGGTGTTTGTCTATGATACTAATTGTATAGGATTATAATATTACAATCACACATTTTTCTTTCGTTGCAGGTAAGCGGGAGACAATGACGCATTAATTTGGTGGCGATAGCAATCTCATCTCTATATCGTGCGAAACTCCTTCGCTGCGATCACATGTGCATTTGCGGATTGCATGTAATGAGTAAGTGCATCATATCTTTGTGTGCTATTGTTAATGCTCGGTTGTTAGGGCGGTGTTTTTGCAAAAAAAAAAAGAAGTGTGGTGAGACTTTGTTGATTCGTATTTTTCACACTTTGAGGAAACAATGATACTCGCACGGGAAGATTGTGATTTTCCCGTCGCTCAATTCGCGTAACAAAACAAAGCTAGTAAAATCGAGCAAAAAAAGACTCTGGAAAATATAAAGTAAGCAATGCAGAATTGCATGCTGTCTTGGAACTATAATTATATTATGCAATGTTGGCACTACTCAACTCTAATAGATCTACAATCCGAGTGCAATTGTAAATTGAACGAAGGTTGAGTCGGATCCTACGGTGTTGTTTCTGTTAAATTACCTGTGAATAGTGTTCTTTCTAGAATGTCTAATCACAAATATGTCATTTTTCTAATTATTAAGACGAATTCATCATTCTTGCAGTAATCGATTCTCCATTAAACGAAGTTAGTTTTAGTATAGCCAATTACCCCGAGAGGTAATGTAGTCGTTGGGAAATATAACGTGCAAAAAATCGGGTTTTCCGAAAGTCTTCTTCTTCTGCTTATTGTTTAGGCATTTTGCCTGTTCCTACTTCAGTCAAGTTTTAAGTGGTCACTCCATCTCTTGCGAGGTCTTCCCAGGAATCTTTTTCCACGTGGCGATTTATCTCGGGTCATTCGAACTGTTCTTGTTTCGTCCAATCGCCCTATGTGGTCGTTCCATTTGATTTTTCGGTTTTTGCACCATTGCACAATATTATCTACGTTGTTGCAAGCTCTTCGGATGTCTTCATTCTTTATACGGTCTTGAAGAGTTTTGCCCTTTATGTTTTTCAGTATATTCATTTCTGCTGTTCTGAGTAGTCACTGGGTAGTTGTTGGATATGCACGTGTTTCGGTCGAGTACGCCAGGATGGGTCTAACTACTGCCTTATATATGTTCACTTTAGCTTCTTTTCTTACGTGCTTATTGTTCCATGTAGTATTTCTTAGCATCCTGCTACTCTGAGTCCCTTTTCGACTTGTGCTGCTACTTCCTTATTCGCTCTTGCGTAGCTTGAATCGTTTATGCCCAAATATCAGAATTCGCTCACTTTTGGATGATTTGTCCATCTACTTCCAATTTGCACCTTATCGCGAGTGGTGCTATGACTATCCACTTAGTCTTGTCTGTAGCTATCTCCATATTGACCGTTTTGCATGCAGTATTAAACTGGTGGATCATTCGTTTTCCGAAAGTGAGTAGTTTTAAAGTTTTTTTTAATGTTATTGCATCATAATAGCGATAATAATTTTGTCGATACTTTTGTTGTGCGTAAAATGAAAAGCCATTATTTTTCGTTACTAGCATAATGCTACCTACATATCTAAGAAGCAATAGAAGGAAGTGAAAACGAAAGTAATATATTCAATCATGAAATAAAAGCTGATAGACCACTTTGAAATCGTGAGGAAACAAAGTGCTTTTTAATTACCCAGATACATCTCTGGAATTCCTCATTCAACCGCGTAAAACTTCTGATAATAACCCAACTTGGAGATGACTTGATTTATAGCTCTCTGACTTTAATTTGCGTTATTTTATTACCTATTCATTGGTAATATTTTATCATACAGGTCGTGCGCATTGTTGGAGTAAATAAGTATTCGCTTTATTTACATATTTTTCCCCGTCTAGGTTGGGTTATGTAGTTGGGTCCTCGTGATTGGTTGTGAAGAAATATATCGTGATTATTAGTCGCACTAATTTGTACCACAATTGGTACTTATTAGATTCTTTGCTAGTTTCTAACTGGTACCGTGCCACTGAAGTTGGGACATGCACATAACGCAATGACGTAGATACGTCTTCGGCATATGATCTAGCAAATGATAGAAAACTAACTACTAACTTCTTGTTGTCCGAAAAAATATATAGACAATCTGAACGCGTTCGGAATTCGCTACCCACGAATTCCACTCGTTCATTTACTTCGCGCGCGCCCGACTCTTTCAACCCGACATGATCTCGCCGCGCAATGCAAACAAGCGTTTGCCCTAATTGCGAATTCAACTTCTGCAACAAATTCCCCAGCGCTGCAAAAATGCGCTGGGCGCAACTTAACGAGAGCGCCTCGGAATTTGCATGAAACTATTCTGTTGCCTGTCGCCGGACTTGTCCGTGGCGTCGATGGAAAATATGTGGCAGCGAGGAAATTAAGATTTTTAATCGCCTCCGCGATAGCATAGCGTTCGGGCAGCGGTAAAGTTTGCACTTTAATGGCCACTGCGAAACGCCCAGCCTGAAATCCGAGCCAGGCCAATTTTACGTCGGATTGGAATTGATGCGTTGCGAAACGGATTTTGCGATTTACTGATCGCAACCCGGCATTTGCGCAGCGGAAAGTGCAAGCGGCGATTATATTAATGTATTGTCGATTTTTTGCGCTTAGTTGGCAGAGTGTTACGTGTGCTATATTGGTAACCATTCGTTGTGCGAAACTATTTAAGTTGCACTTCGCGAAAGTGTTAAACATTAAATAATTACCTGCTTTAATGCTTATTATCGGCTTAAATGCATGTAAAGGTTTCGTACGTGCTCAGGAATTCAATTTCGGAAAACTTAAGCAATTATCCAAGCATGTAAGACACTAAAACATAATCTATATTTTTTGTTATTAAAGTGTTAATTGCTAATACATATTGCTTGAAATTATGTGTATTCCTATTTAAGTACCTTAAGTACTTTTACTTTTCTCAGGGAGAAATGTTGTATAAGTTTGTCTAACTTTTTATTGATTGTTTAGATGTATTGATTCGACCTTTTGATTTTTTATTGCTTAGGGTCATGATTGGCAAGTTTAAAGACGTTCACGTAACCATTTATTGAATTTACGAACATTGAGGTTCAGGGAGGAATTTGAGAGCTCTTAAATTCCTCAAAAATGTCAATGCATTAAACAATCAGTTAAAATTTCTGAAAATCAAGAAAATCAAGTTTTTTCCATATTTTCCAATTTTCTTGATTTGGTGATACAAAGAAAGAACAAATTTTAAAAGCATCCCATATTTTGTTTTAACAGGAAGAAATATTGGGTATATATTTGGTATGGTTTTGATTATAAAACAGTTAAGTGTACAGATTCGACCTTTAGATGTTCTCTCGCGTCATTCTTGTTGAATTTACTGACGTTTTGCAGAAATTGATTATTTTGGATATGTATTGATTATGCCAATGTTTCTCCGAATGTGTACGCACGTAATAATTTCCTTATGGATTATTATACGGCGGGTCCAGCTCATGGGCGTTTTTGCGTATTGTGCTTCTATTTGCATCGAACGAAAAGTCAAAAGTTCATTGTAATTTTCGTGTGAATGAGCTAGGAAACATAATTGCAAAGTTCTTGCTCTCAAATATATAAAGAAAACTAATATTAAATTAATTTTCTTTCGTCATTTTTTAGGTAATTTGTTTTTACGTAGATTAGTAACTTCACATTCATATTTCTAGTGGAGTTTATTAACTTCGTCTCTAGCATAATGCAGGTCAATCAGCGTGGTCAATCTACTCTCGCAGATCTGTGTCTGAAATTAGTTAGCTGACGTTTACGGGTGGATGAAGTGGTGCGGTTGCAAATTATCCGCTGGACTATGCATGCGCTGCCGCATTCGGTAAGTATTGAACACTTCGCAATATGGCGGTATTACGTAATTGACGCACTCAAGTACTTTAGCTTCTCGAAGTTCTGCAGCGAAGTGCAGTTTAAAAGCAAATTGCGTCATAACACACATCTTTGAGTAACACTGCAAGAGGAATATGACCTATAATAATACCATCTATTTCAAACATAATTCAACCTCTGTTAGTACAACATTTTGTTATTTGTATTTCGGTGACGGTTTCATGCTGATGAGAAGTTAGCAGCTCGCTTTTCAATATTTAATTCTTTTTCAATAGCATTACAACTGAATTTGGTGATCTCGCTGCTAACTTCCTACCGTTTTGCATACGACTATTCGATTTTGTATTGTATATGCTATGTTTGTGAAACCTATGTTTGCATGTTTGTAGTGTAGTGTTTGTGAAAGTGCATGTAATTTTGGTGATTGGGCACTAATCGTACTCTCTGAAGGCGGGCCACTACCTCACAGCCACGAGTTTAACAATTTGCATGCGTGTGATGTGACGTAGTGGTATGTCTCAGAGGGCTGACACATTTTCCAAGAACACGCCAGCAACACACCAGCACGCCGACATTGCATGATTGCGTTATTTGATTATCCATTCAATCAGTGCATTACGTCGTGGCCATAACGCCGCTGCGCCGGCAGCAAGAACAAAACCGATTTCGTCGCCTCGCTGCACAACGAGTTCTGGAGCGCAAAACGAAGAGCCGCACAGCGTTAGTTTAATGAGTCGCCCGTCGCTGGATTGGCAACCATCGCTGTTTCCAAGTTCAACGTGCAAATCCAAACCAGCGGACGCTAAACAATCGCCGCCGGCCAGCCATCTAACAACATAACTGCATCTGTAACAAATTAAACTTAATTAAAATCAACAAAAGCGGCGCGTTGCTGCAGTGCGTTGCAGACGCGACGGCACGCCATCATCATCGTGCGCGCATGCATCAGCCCCACGAGAGGACTTGGCGCTAACAACAAACAAATGCAGCAACAAACAGCCGTGTGCAACGCAGCGCTGAGGGGGAATTAATTAAAGTTTAATGCAGCGTCTCCATTGTGTGTGTACCTTGCATGGTGCGTACGACGATGATATCATGTGTGGAGTCATAATTCATTTTCACGCGCACAGTCGAGATATTTACGGATTGGCTTTGCCTGATGATTAGGCGGTCGGATTTGGTTGTAATTCTAACGACATGAGTTTATCTTCTAACTGCTTGCTTGCACTTGCCAACCAGCGGAAATTCTATAGCGTTTTAAGAGTTATCTAATTTTTTCATGATGGTTCTCACGTTGATTTTTAAAGTATCTAAGTATCTAAAATAGTATAAATTTGAACTGGATGATTTTACTATTCATATTATTACAAAATTATGCAAAGACCCTATTTACATATCAGCAATTTTCGATTCAAATTAATTAATGACCTAATATCTTTTTTTCTTCTTCTGAAATCTACGCACAAATCATTGAAACAAATTGCTCTACAGTGGTATATCGCATGTGTACATCTCTATATCTTGTTGCTTCGATACGTCGCGTGCCTTTGGCCGCCTTTTGCCAGCCGTTGTGCGTTTCGTCTTGAGCGTAAGGTATGTAGGCCTATGCGCATACACACGCCAAGTATACGTGCGAATTAAGATTTATGATTCGAAGGCTGGTAGCGCTCGCGCGAGCCCATAATATAATAATCGCCCCGCGGAGGACGAACGGCTCTTCCTTCGCTCCGGCACGATCTGGCGGTTTGTTGCGAGGCGCGTGCGATTTTTTATCATAGCTCAGGCCCTGCCAATACACGCGTGTCGTCGGTGCGGGCAAAATGCTAGTCGTTTGGCGAGTGGGCAAAAATGGGTGTCGCCCGCCGTTCATAAATCCATGCAGCTAGGCCCCGATACACGCTCGTACATCAACACTACAATTATAATTGTTTCTTTTTTTCTACGAGCGCACCAGCCGCTGTGCGAGTGCGCCGGCATGACACTGAAATAGTACATCGCATGTTATATATGATTGAACGTATTGGGTGAAAATTAATGGTGCTGATTTTTTACACTGGTCTTTTTATTCGCAGTTAAGTAGAATCGCATTTTACGACTTCAATTATTTTTGCGAACGATTTTTTATAAAATTACAATTAAGAAAAATAGAAAAGACAACGGGAAATGTACATATCGCATTCAAGACGACAAACCTTTAATAGATTGCCTGCCCGTTTGGCGAAGAAGCTTACAATAGTTTATTACGTGTCTTTATGAGTTTCCAAATTTGGTGAATATTAAGGAGAAGGAATTTACGTAAAATATTGTCCTTTATGAGATGTAATTGCTTGGGTGATTTATCTTTAGAGGCTTGCACTGTCCATTGCCTTTTGGGTTAGGAATCTTCCTAACCCAATAGACATTTGTTAGGAATATTATATTAATATAAAAATATAATAGTATACATATGATATATACGCTTATATTTTAGCAAAAAGTGCCTTTAGACACATCGGGATATCGATAGCTGTAACGATATGGGTAATCTGCGCGCGATTTCTGAAGTTTTGTAAAGTATTCGCTGAAATACAAGAGAAAAAACGTATTTAGTTGTGCTCAAACGACTTCTTCTTATCGTAAGTTATTGCGACTTGTGACGATTTTTCCTGATTTTCTTGTGAGGTTGACTGCCAGCTGTCTTTCCATCTTTTTGGAGGACTTATTTTCTCAAAAAATGCAGAATATAAAAACATCATCGCACGACGACGACGCTCGAAAATTAGAAATTAAAAAAAAACCTGAAATGGTTAAATTAAAAAACGGCTATCTGACAAGTTGGAACAAAATACACCTTATGTAAAATAAAAAGGAAAAACTCTCTGCTCGCATTCACCAGCTTACTCCCTAAGGCAAACGCGCGTATAGATATTTGACTTCAAATGCGTAATTCGATTACTTTACAATCTGAAATTAAATAATTTTAAAATATGTGATTTGATGATATAGAATTCATTAATATTAATATAAAAAGGTAGAAAGACAGCAATAAATTGGTTTGCAAACTTCAAAATGATAGAAAATCGTAATTAGGTAAAGCTATAAATGTGCGTTTTATTAGAAGATGTGTGTCGCGTCTTAATAGACGGGATGCATCACGGACACCGACAGATTTCAAACGAAATCGAAAGCACTCTCGATTTTACTGCCGGTGTGCTCTAATAGCTATCGCGAGGCACTGATTTGCGCGCAATTTGAAACCTTATTCTACTTGCATACATTAAACCTCGGTGCGCCACATGTATATGGGCGACAAGAGCGGCGAATATAAATAATACATGCGCGCCTCCTCGGGACGCATAAAATATCGCCGTCGCACACATATTGACAATCATTGCAGACGCCATTCCCCGACCGCGATATTTCAATATCGCGATTTTCAGCGGGGACACAGGGCAAAAAATGCCGCGACATTGAGACTGATACCAAACCAACGTACCTACGTTACCTTCTTGTGCGAACACCGAAGATTGGCGCGCAGCTTCGTGACGGCCCGCGAACACACATCTGCATCTGCTCTGCTCCGGGATGTACACGCAATAGAGTCGCATAATGGCGTTTAGAATCGGTAGTATATAAATCGAAAGTGGACGGCGTTCTCGCGCAGTGCTGGCAGACTCGTAGGACGATTTTAATGTCAACTTCTATCGCTCAAGACCATAATATTGAGAATCACGTCGGTGGAGCGACGTCGTTATGTTACGTATTACACGTCGAGTTTCGCGCCATCGGTGTCCGTTGCGAATCGCATACACCGCCATCCATGCACATGGTGTGGTGCCCGGCTCTTGTCGACGATGGCGGACGAAGGAGTGCACCAGAACGAGTGAAGGAGTAATGCGTTGGCTCAAATCGCTTTCGCAGTAAAATATGATAACTGCTGGAGTGCACTTTCCAGCTGTTCCTGTTTTAATATTCTGGTTTTAAAAGTTTGTATTTATATACAAATAAGATTGTTGACATCAAAAATCTTGACCAATAGGACAAGTTCTTGTTTGGATTATGAATTACTATACTAATTTGGGTAATAAGAGTTTACCTCGATTAAGATATGAAATAATGGAAATTTCGGTCTTTGGGTGCGTGATAAGATTCCAGACACATTCTGAATGAGATATACTGAAAATAGCATGAACGCAAGAACAAAGCAAGGGACAAGTGAGTCTTAAGCCAAAGTCCGTTCTTATTTAACTTGATCCTGGACGAAATTTCTGAGGGGGGGGGAGAAGTTACAGGATTGAATATAGAGCTGAACTGAACGTAGAAGACATAGACAAGTGGGACACTCTCAGAAGGAGACAATGGAACGATTACGCCCACAAAATAGACAAAAACTAATCGCCCCACCACCAAAAGGCTGGTAGGAAGACCACCGAAGACATGGTATGCTACGATGCGAAGTCTGGGACCACAGATTTGCTAGAATAAAATAAATGGTGATGTGCCTACTCGATGAGTGGACCTCGTACATGTAACAACTGACTTTATTTCCTAAATCTCAACCTAAAGCTACACACTAATCATTTAACTACCATTAGTGCACGATGTCACGATAAGAAGAGTCCAACAGATAATCTTTATTTGGCAGTCCGGACTACTTGGTAATTACCGCGACATTATGGCAAAATTAAGTTTTAAATAAACTAATTTAAAAGAGCGAGTTTTTTTCCACGAAACTGTTGAGAGGTTTCGCCAATTCGCGTTTATCTTTTTATGATATGCTTTGAGGCAGATTATTACAAACCGAAAAAAAAACTTAGACAACCACTGGACTTTTCATAATTACGTCTACTGTAAATGTCGCAGTAAAAAGTGTTCAACAATTGTCGTAAATAACCTTGTTCATCACACCGTTTCGATCCCATCTCATTATGAGTCTTCCCCCGAAGCTATCCTACCCCACCCACACCGGTTATTATCTTCATTAATTACAAATATTTTTCCAAGTAGTACCCATATATTTAAATGCTACTTTGTTTGCAACAGCGAAAACAACAAAGTAAAGTCGAACTGTCTCTTCCACACACACACACACACACACACATACACACTGGCGGAAAGTTTGCAATGATCCCAAGCGATCAGCAGCACCCAAGGAACACGAAGTTGCAAAACGGACAGCCGAGGAAGGAAGGACGACGAGTTAATAAAACGTTTATGTTACTCGCATTTTTTGAGCGCACGCGTATTTTATACTATTTTTGCATTTTCTTCTTATTTTCACGCGCGCATTGGTTTGTATTTGACATGAATTAATATACTGGAAACGTCTTTCTGATTTACGCGCGAATCTTGGACGCCTATCTCTCGATTTCATCGCGCTGAGGACGTGCGAATGTTTTGCAAACATTTGGTATACTGCAGGAGCATTTATTCGCATTGATATTCCGGTGTGATGCGAGCCGGTATCTGGTGGATTTTTAGTATCCAACGTTTTTATGGTTACGGCAAACGCGGCAGAATATTATATGTAATGATGTTGGAATTGATTGGCCGCTACAGGTAGACGCAAGCCATGCAAATGTCAAAATCTACACACGCTAAACTAGCTTGCATTTTTCGTTTTATTGTCTTGTTGAGATGCTATCTGACGAATGCCAATCTTAGACAACATTTGGCATAGCCATAATATTAATTAAAATGCATTTCTTGGCATTTTCTACCAGCTTTGCACGGACAAATGTAAATAATAAATAAACTTAAGCGATGTTTCGCGCACCCAACTTTTTACAGACGAACTTTTTGTGGGTTTCTAAATATGGTGGGTGACCTCACCTGAGACGGATTCATTTATGATTTAAACTTATTGTTAGACAATGAAAGTACTGTTGTAAATTAGCATTTTAAAGAGATTTGAAGTAATATGCATATTGTGCAATAATGATTTTTGCTTAAATTATTATAAAGCTTGACAAATTTAGAAGATTGCACAAGGCGCTTTATTTAATAATCCATGTTATCAAGTTAAATTTATTATTTTTATTATTTATAATTACATTCTTCGTTTTTATCCCTCATCTTCGTTCAAGTCTTAAAAGACGAATATGTGAGAAGTAACTGGTGCATTCGTGGTTGCATACGGTATTCGATACTTCACTTGTACAAATCGTACTATTTTACTACATATAGAATAGTTCAATATTTGCAAATATACGTGTTCGGTTTGAAATGAGTACATAGATTTAAAGAAGTCCAAAATCAGAAACTACATATTCCATACACCAATTGTATATGCATATCATTAAGTTACGATTAATTAAGCGAACGAAGGTATGGATGCTGGCATATGTCGATGATATGGTTGGGTTGGCGAAGCGAAAAGAGGGTATGCAAGATGTATTAAAAAAGGATTGAAAGGTATATGGACAAAAGGAGACTGAGTGTGAATGTGGAAAAGACAAAATGGATGATGTTCAGAAAGCCGAGTGGAAGGTGCAGGGTGGAAGTGCTATTTTGGAAGGAAGAGGCCATCGAGAAGGTAGATGTGTTCAAATGCTTGGGGTTTCTCTTCAACTATACAGGATCATGGGGAGAGCACATTCGATGATTACAATAGAAAGCCAGGCGCGCATGGAACAGAGTGAAAGAAAGGTGTGGGAAGTTGTGGGGAGGCAACTGGTGGGACGTGGTGATGCGGATGTGGGATGGATGTGTGAAGCCAATTTTAATGTATGGAGTAGGGGTGTGGGGTGTATATGTGTGGGAGTGGCTGGAAAGGGTGGTTCCTGAAGGACCTAATGAGGTCAGAGAGGTCCTCACCAAATTATATAGTACTGCTGGAAACTAGAAAATTGAGTGTGGCGTGGGAGTCTAAATGTAGAGTAATAATGTATGAGGAAAGGCTAGTGAGAATGACCACGAAGAGTGTTTGGTGAGGTAGATTTGGATGACAGGATTGAGTGCTAGTGAGAATGCATGGGGACAAGAGAGAAGGAATATATATGAGGCGGGCGGGTTATCGAAGACGGCGGTGAGGCAGTTATGGGAGAATGGGGCATCGGTAAAAGGGGTAATGAGGTTGAGAGTCGAGGAACAAATTAGACAGGGTCACATTAAGTGAAGTGCTTATAACCCATAATTGCCTGGTACCAATTCAAACTGTGGGGAGGAGGCCGGGATATATTGGCTGCAGAGGAAAAGGAGCGCCGGAAAACAGTGACCCTAGCAGGGACAAGGTGCGGTTCGGAAGAGAGAGGATGGATAATATGGACGGGAGACGGGTTTAAAAAGTGTATACTATATGAGGAAGGATGGGATACTTGGGAGCACTTGGCAGGGAAATGCATGGGAATGAATCAAGAATGGGCGAGAGGTATACGAGAGGGAGTGAGTGTAGCGATGGGGGCGCCAGGGTGTCGGCCATAGTAAAGGAGAAAAAAATAAGAAAGGAAGCTCGACTGGGTATAACTACAAGACGGGCGAGGGTCTAGTTATGAATGAAAAAAAAATGGTTTGGTGGAATTATTTTCTGTTGTGTTTTATTATTTATTTATTATGTGTTAAGTTTACAAAAATATGCATTGGAAAGGAAGCAGAAGGATATGTATGGGCAGGGGTTATTCCAATAAAAGTTGATTTACAATTCAATTGTAAATTGCTAGGAATTTAGATTTGCAAGTATTTCTATAATTTCTCACTCTTTCAGATATAATTAGTACGAATATGTTTATAGAATTGTTTGAACTTCCGAATTCCTTATTAACTTCATTACCTACAAAACCATTTAATTATCATCAATTTCCCTTTTCAATTTAACCAAAAAATCACCATGGCAATTCTAACTAATTTCATGTTATATAACGTTTGAGTCTACCAAAATGTTATAGACTCACTCATTTTCTGAATTGATCATCAACCCAATTGATTTGCGCCCAATTTGTCAATTCGTTTCGGAACTCTCGCAATTATCCACAACAGATTATGTAGAATATCGCTTTCAAGGTGAGAATTAATTAATGCGGCATTGAAAACAAACACTGGTAGTCTATCCATCAGATCTTTTATGGCTATGGTAACGTCACTTTCGATCGACCACTATATTTTATTATTAAGCATATTACAAACTAACTAACATATGTGTACGTATGATATATTTATAATTTTGGTTGGTGAATAAAATTGTGGTTGTCTACTACATGTTTCAAACTTTTACTGTTTATTAATTCTACAAGTTTCAAGCGTTGCATGTTTTATGTCAATGTTTTCTTAGAGTTTTATTCAATATGAATAAAATTGTTTTAAACACTTTGTAGTTTCATTGGACATGAAATAAATGTAACAAGTTTATTATTGACTGCTGTCATTTTTATTGCTCGTGTGCTATTTATTTAAATTTTTAATTTCGATTTCGTTTTTAATGGATAGCAATGGGTGGATTGTGTAGTGATTTGCCCGATTTGGCAAGTTGTTGATTTTCAACGTGAAGTTTACGACTTATAAATTAATGTCAGCATCGTAATAGGGTTATAACTAATTTGAGAATTGCCATTTCGTAATTTCGTTTCCTGGTAAGTAATAGAGAACATCGATAAGTCAATTCGTCACAATACCACAATATATGTAACAAAAGATATAGAAATGAAGGAGATTAGCGTGGAGATCCTGGGAGGCAGCAGGCGGAGGTGAATGGCTGGCGGTGGTCGTCGGGGCAGGTAGTGAATGACGTCGGAACCGCAGATGACAAAGGCTGGTGGCGAAATCGTCGGTGGAGGCGGTCGGTAAGGAACACGGCGAGGACTCTCGGTGACGGCGGACTCTCTGGTGGCGGCAGCTGGTGTTGGGCTCGCTGTTGGTGAACTTCGGTGTCGAACTGACTCGGACTGACTGAGTGAAGATGGTAACGAATTGTGGTCTATGGTTTCGCTGTCTTCAGCACGTTCTCGCTAAGGGTTGCTTCGTCCTGGTGCTCATCACAGCGCTGGGGCAGATCGTCGCAGATCTGCGTGGCGGGGACCAGGGGTCAGTTATGTGGCTCGTTGTCGAAGATGGCGTGATGAACTGTGATGAGGACCCTCGAATGTGTGGTGCAGTGAGTCGCAGCCCGATGCGGCGTGGTGGGTCGTGGTGCCTTGGCGAAGGTGTCGTCGTCGAGAGTGAGATGAAAATGCTGGATCGTTGACTATTGCAGATGAAGATGTTGTAGGTGAGGTGACGGCTTACATGCCGGAGTCCAGGATTGACTGACTTAGTGAAGACTCCAGGTGATGGCGACCAATTTTTTGTTTGCCGCGGATCGCGCCGTGTCGATTTTGACGTGTCAGCATTTTCGATGTTTAGCCTCAAATCAATTAAGACTTCGGCGGATGCTGATTAAGGTTTGTTGATGTTTATTCTTGTTTGTGCGGCATTGGATTGACCGCCACAAGTGTTTCGATTAATTACCTAGAACCGATATTATAAGTGACGAAATTCGAGTCCAAGTATGTTGACATTTTTGCTATCAGAAAATTGACTTTACATTTCTTCTCCTAAAGATTTCATTTTTTAATTTGCTATGCTCATATGAAAACAAATCATACAACAATCGATTAATAATGAAATTTACCACAAACATTAGCAATAATTTTTCGACTACTAAAAGTCTTAAGTTTTTCTACTTGTATGAAAGAGTCAAGAGAATGATGACAGGTAATAATTCAAAACGTAAATACAAGTCAAAATATATTAATTACTATACATGGTACCTACTTGAAATACATGTAAACTTGTTTTTATAAAACGAAATATGTAAATCTGTCAAAACATCTAATCCTCATGTCGAATTAATGCAAATTCATTTAAAATGCAGTGAAAATATGCCAAATGCGAACTGTTTAATCCAATAGTTTTTTGGTGCGTGGTCGTTGACTTTCAATTAATGAATCGTGACAAATCGAGAAATGTATGTGTAAATCGCGAAATCCCATTTTTATCCAATTTGACGGTCGCCAACGGTATTTTTTCAACATTCACCTACGCCTTCTTAAGGTGCACAACCTGCAACATCCAATTACGATTGCGACGACTGCGAAATGCAAGCGCACTTTTTTGGAGTTGTGTTTCCCAACCGTCCGGGATTAAGAATAAGCAATCCGTACTTAACATATATGCGACTGCGTCAACGTTCATCTCACCAAATGAATCAAAGTGTCACCGAGACAAACGAGTATTAAACGTTTGCGATGCGCCGCACGTAAATAAGAAACCCGGCGAAAAACGCAGCAAATTGCGCGCGACGACACACGTCCACATGTTCATGATAACAGCAACCTTTACGAAAGTAGCTGCGGCGAGGCAACGCAGTAATGTCGAAGGCGCATTTAATGGTCATCGACGTCCGATAATGCGGCTAAACGTCGACAAGTGGGCATACATTCGACGGCGTAAATCGTTGCGACACGCGCATCACGTAATCCGCCGCGACATGGCACGTCGGTCGCGATTTGTAATTAATTAATTAAAAGCGAGAGTGCTCGACTCGGCGAGCATGCCAATAATGTCATTACTCATGATACCACGCCGAAGACAATCACCTCGGGGCAAAACGATTTTAAGACTAACGAATTGTTGACGCTCTGCAATTGATATAATGGATTAAACTTTTACCAATGTGAAGAAATCGCCGATTGGAAATTAATTAGTCAAAAACGAGTTTGAAGTGTCTATAAATCAGCAAATGCTACCGTTTTATTAAGATACAATTATCTTATAATAAATTATACATAAACACGATGTAAATTATTGACTTTTCTTCAATGTATTGGACATTTAATGAAATTTAATCAAGTAATAACTAATTATTTATTGGAAGTAAATTTATGTTTGCGTTTTTATAGCTATAAAGTTAATATTGATCTTTAACGAACTTGTGGGTATATGGGTTGCCTAATACAAAATGTAATGTTTTGTAAGAAACGACCAATTTTATGCGAATGTTAAAGTATCGAATTAAGTACTGTATGCGACTTAAAATCTGGTTTTGAATGTGCGTGCTGCTTAATTGGTGGCTGTTTATACGTAACTTTATGACATTTTGGAGCACGAGTTAATTAACTTGTTAGTTGGTACTTTAAGCACGGTTTGCTTGTTGTTGCCAATTGCATAAATTACATTAAATTTTAGCCAGGTCGGCAGGAAACACTCTCTAGTGTAGTAAAATTGTAACTGCACGTCATGATCAGTAACCTATTTTCAGCGTGGAATTAGTTTACCATTTGTCTTGAATTTAATTCACATTATTAGTCCATTTAAAGTTCAATCAGGTGAATGTTAGGTTCATTTTCTTGTATTAGAGAATGGAGTTTTCGGATTTTCGTCGGCCTCTGAAATCCCTTCCTCCCACAACAACCGCACCGCCACCTCTGAGAGCCCCACCGAGTCGAACGCTCACCTTCTCCGCGTTGCCCACACATTCCTAACCAGCCTTTCCCTCCCCGTTCGCACCAATCTCTCCTCATACCACACCATTCTCGCACACGCGTCCCACTTGACGTTTAACCTTCCTGCGTCCTGAAGCACCACATACCCCAGAGTTGACCTCACCAACCCCATGAGGTCCCTCAGAAACCAGGTATGTTCGCAATCTCACTGCAATCTTCCACTTACCCATCCATAGCTTTCTCCATTTCTCTTTCACCCTACCCCTTGCACACCTTGCCCTCACTTTTGCCCATCTTACATGCTCTTCCATACACCCGTATACTTGAATTGAAAGCCCAGATATTTAAATACCTCGACTCACTCAAGTATTTTGCCTTTCCACCTCACACTGTACACTTTGCTCCTCCGTCCAGGTTTACGGAATTCCATCCACTTTATCTTACATTAACAATCGAATCCCTTTTATCCATTAATTTTTCACACCGTCCAAGCACAGTTTGCAAACTCACCCTGTCCCGAGTCACCAACACTATATCATCCGCATACACCAACATCACACGGGCATCCCTGCCAAAGTGTGAGATGTTGATACGGGATGGCTTAGACACCTTCCCCCCTATCTTAGCCACCCCCCACATGTCCGCGTATATCCTCTTCACCCCCCCCACCCATTCCCCCCCTCCCCCCTTCCTCCCCCGGCCCTCTTTCCGCTTCGCGCGGGGCCCCGTGTCGTACGCTGCCCTTATTTCCCCCCCCCCCCCTGTTTCCGCTATCTGCTCCACCATACTGGCCAACGTTGTGATTTGGTCTCTGGTCCCTCTGCTCTTACGGAAACCCCCTTGTGTCTCCGGCAACAACCCCTTAGTCTCGCACTCTTCGTACAGCCTCGCAACCATCACCTTATACACAGGGTCCATCACCGCAATCCCCCTGTAGCTCGCTGGGTCCAGTTGGGTCTCTCCCTTATATAAAGACACCATCGCACCTGTCCTGCACGATCCCGGGACCTCTCTTTCCCCCTGCCGACCCCATTAATTTGTGCTATTAGCACCTCCTTCGGCAACATGCAACATTTCCACTATCTCCGCCTTCAGACCGTTCAGTTCTGCTGCCCTCCCATTTGCTTTGCTCCCCGTTGCATTTTCTATGTCTTGTTAATTTTAATAGTTTTCACATGAATGTCAACTTTATTAAACGAGTAATTAGCAAATTACAAATCACAATTTTAATTGACTAGTAAATAACTTAGAAATAATGTTCACCACTAAAAATATTTGTATGTTTATTTTTTATTTAACAAAACACGTGAAACAAATACAAGATCTGAGAATATGATAAACATTTGCATAAAATTGAAGATTTAAGTAATGTGGCTGTCTGATTCATCTCTAAAACCTATCAACACGTATTATTAATCTCCCGTAAACTACATTTATTCATCATGTTATATTTTTGGATGTCGTGAATTCTTCACAGGCGTGCTTCATAACTACAACTTAAAGCACCTAATAACATCTTTTCTCTCTCTATGACCAATAAATCTCGCCAAAACACGCTCAAAAATTACAATTTAAAGAAACCCGGAACGCATTCGAATATTTTCGCGGTCGTTTTGCTGTGTTTTCGGGCGAACAAAAGCAATATGAGATTCGCGCGATATATGCGAGATGAAGCGTGTTCACAAGTCAACAACACCACTAATCAAAGTCGAGCATCATCCGACGCGGACGCTTTGAAAATTGCGAAATTATACGGCTTTAATGCTCTTGGAATTATAATAATGTCAAGATTAATGCGTAGACAAGAGTAAAGCATCACGAATGCACGAAAAAACGATAGTATATCATCAGCATGCCGAACGTTTATTGCGTTTGGTGCGTTTACATCTTTTATGCGCGAACTGTCAATAAATATTCCGCCCTTCAGACGTGTAATGAGTAATTGCAACGAGAGAAAGTTTCCAATTATGGTTGTAAAATGTTTAATGGATTAATTATTTTTATGCTGTTGAAGTCATTAAAAGTTTTATTTCGTTTGTTCAGGTGAGGCGTAAGTAATGAAATGTTTAAATAAGACGAGTTTGATTTTGAACCCAGTAACCTGAATTAAAACTAAATATATTCTTATGGAACACGCATTATTTTCATAATTAGATACATCAATAATTACTGTAATTGATTTTAAAATTTTAAGGCTTATTGTATGAGGAATAAGATACGTATGATATATCGGGTTCCGTACACAAAGCACGCGATTTTGAATACCACAACGACTTTATTAAAACAAAATAACAAGAACAAAAAGTTAACAACCTCTTGATATAACAGAAATAGACGGAGAGCTGCGCATTTATGGTGGTGCAGCCCCTTCTCTCCTTCCAATGCTACTTACAGCACCACCAACGTTAATGTGTAACAGTGCTAAGAAACTTAATCAAACGGGCGCTGTACACCTTAGGCAACCAACCCAACAGGTATGCTGCCGGCTCAAACCCGGAGGCATTATCATTTTCTCTTTCAATACATATTTTTATTGGAAGAGGAAATGACAATGCCTCGAGGTTCAAACTTGTATTGACTACCAATGAGTATAACATGTCAATTGTCATCTTTGAATTGGCATTAACAAATTACATTAAATTCATCTTTGCTTGGGCCCCAACGTAAAATGTCCATATATTATTGTAAGCAATGTTATTAAAATCACTAGGAAAGTAAAACATTAAACAATCCATATTAGATTAGATTAACATTCCGTTATGGTTAATTAAACTTTCGCTTTCATAATTTACACAGCTAACATATTTATTACCTATGATATTATTTATATTAAATTATGTTTATTGTGATTAGCTAATACTTTCCTTGTTCTCACCTATAATTTCCTATTCTTTAATCCCAAAATATATACAGGGCGTTCTAATACTACGAATTATTTATTTAAATAAAAAATAGTTAAATATTTACGATTAAATCACATCGTAATTGTGATAATATTGTAAGCTGGATCTACTCTATGAAGGAAGTTTTTTATATGTATATTTGGAGTTGTTAGTATTTTTAAAAGGTCGCCTTGTGTATAATATATGGTAAATTATTTATAGCAAAACGCCTCTTGAATTATCGCTCGCCGGGTTTGGGGCATTAATTCCATGCGATTCTTTGCGCCCGCAAGACGCTCTTTAACTTTTGCTTTTTATTGCCATGGCTTTGTGGGCTCTGTACCGCCGCCCACCGTCGTTTTCTTCAGGAGACGCCGTTAACAACGCTCAACAATTCGCAAACAGCGAGCGCGCGCCCAGCTCACACACACATACGTTGCGATTATTGTTAAATCACGCGTCGATAGCGTTGATCATAATTCATGAAATGCAATTATGGCCGCGTTGTAAAGCATAGCTCGACCGCGCTAGAAATAGCTTCGACTGCGGCACAAATAAAATGTTAATAATTAATTTGCCGCGATCGAGTTTGCGAGGCGTGCAATATGTCTGCCGAATGTTTTCCGGTAAACGTTGATGACTTATGTGCGCGAAAAATCAGTTTGGCGTTGTGACGAATTCGAAATTCACTTGGGTAGGCATGACAAGCTATTTGGGATTATAATAACGTATTTAAATGCATTTAAATTAGTGGATTAGGTATGGAATAATTTAATACAAACTATACTGACCACCATCAACAAACCTTAATCAGTATCCGCCGAAGTCTTAATCGATTCTAGACTAAACATCGAAAATGCTGACACGTCCAAATCGAAAAAGAAATGGTCGCGTCAGCATTTTCACCTGCATATACATAGTCGACATTTCGTCACCATCTTCACTTACTCAGTCATCAGCCAGTCTTCACTCAGACAATCCTGCTCTCCGGCATTGCAAACCGTCATCACCTACAATATCATCATCATCATCATCTGCAATAGTCAACCGTCCAGCATCTTCATCTCACTCTCGACGACGACACCATCGCCAAGGCACCACGACCCACCACGCCGCGTCGGGCTGCGACTCACTGCACCACGCACTCGAGGGTCCTCATCACACTTCACCACCTCATCTTCGGCAACAAGCCACATGACGCACCTGATCCCCGCCACGCAGATCTGCGAGAATCTGCCCTGTCAACCTGCGCTGTGATGAGCGCGAAGGCGAACCAACCCTTACTGAGAACGAGTTGTACACAGCGAGTCCATACTCCAGAACCCGACCCGACTCTAAATTCCACTCCACGTCGCACAACCCGAACGACTTCCTATTTTCGCCAGTACGAGTCAGTCAATCGAAGACTCCGGCATCGGCAAGCCGTCATCTCCTGCGACATCATCTTCTTCGCCAACAGCGTGCCCGACACCAGCTAGCGCCACCGAGAGTCCAAACCGAGTCCTTCACCGACTCCACAATCTACACCGACTACACTGACGACAGCAGCTGCCACCAGTAATTTCGCCACTGGTCTTCGTCATCTGCGATACCGACGTCATCCAGAGCCATTCTGCGCCAGCCATTCACCTCCGCCTCCGCCTGCTGCTTCCCAGGATCTCCACGCTAATCTCCTTCATTTCTATATCTTTTGTTACATATATTGTGATACAAATAAATCCCACAAATATAAGATTTGTTTGCCATAAACTTCTCAGTTCATTTTGATTTCAAATATTTAGAAATGAACCTGAATAGTGAGGTACCTGAATTCTTAAACCCCGGTCTTGTTATTTCTCTCTGTCATTTTAAAGAAAACTTGACTCCCTAAGTCAAGCGCGCATACCGAAGTTTTTCTTCAAAATCGCAGGAAGAAATAACAAGACTGAGGCGTAAGGCTCTAGGACTGTTCATCGCGGTTCTCATCATCGTCGTAAATTTCATCGTGAAGGCACTTCATCGTCAGAGTTATAAAACATGCACGGCTTCTTTAATTATTATAAAAACTTGCAATTGCTTGAAATATTAGATACAACTTGGCTACAGTCATTCTAAATGACAAAAAATCAATTGACTTCTTAAACATTAATTATCACCCAATTCATTTACTTTGTTAAAGTTAAAATTATGTTAATTTCATAAGTAAAAAATGACCATAAATATATAATTTTCATATTAAATCACTGGCAATTTGTAGTGCTGTGTATGACCAGCAAAAGTTTGTTGGTTGTGGCAGTTAACAGTTAGTTGTTGTTGGAATTAGAACTAGAGTGAGTATAAAACAGTTAAGCATGTTTGTTGTACGGGTAGGTATATCGCACACCTGGCCGGTTGAAATTTATACGGACTCTCTTGCGTGTTGCGTGCTCTAGACAAACAACTTTGGCTCATAATACGGAATTATTGTTTCTTTTTCTATATACGCGACCATAACTTTGTATATTCTCATGCCAAATGCGCTTAAATCATAGTCACACTTGTGGTCGGCGAGATAGGATTTCCATTTTCAATTCGAGTCGATTTTTTCTACGCCGATAAATCAGTTTACGTTTATGCCCAAGTGCAATTTAATACATGAAATACGATATACGTTTTTTGCTATGCAAAGTTCACGCGTAGAAATTTGCAATATATTGGCCTAGGTTGAAATTATCCCTCCGTGCCATTTTTATCTAGCTTACCTTATTAGTAGTTTTTATTTGAATTTTATTTATTGTACTGGAATATCAGGCAATTGTTTTTAAGATTTGCGTTGTCACGACACGTTCTATGTAGTGGCATAAATTGTCACATATTAAAATGTAGAAAGTGATTACTGTGAATTGATAACAAAAGAAAGTATATGGTAGCTGGCTACCAGTATAATGCCATATGTTCCGGCAATATTGGTATTGGTTTTATACCTATTCATGCGGTTAAAGAGAAACTAGTTCAATGGTAATCGAAGAAATTGTTGATTATTGCTAATGTGAGCGTGAAACAAAGCACGATTCATAAATCTTAAATAAACAAACACTGAGCATATATTTTCTCTGAAGAAACGTTTAATTTTTGTTAATTGCATGAAAGTATTGTTTCTTTTCATATCTCACATTGTTTGCATTTGTTGTATTTCCTTTCTTTGGCCGACGAAATTCGTTCCGAAGGCGGCCATTTGTGAATTAACAATTCCTGTGATGACTGTTTGGAAATGTATACGGAAATGCTTACAAGTGCGTTTTATTTATTACAGTTATTACAGACTATAAAGTCTTCAGACCAGGAAAGGTGAACATTTAAACATTTATTGGCATGTAAGTTTAACTTGCTCTTTTATTACAGGGCTAAAATTATATAACCAGAAAGATGGTGTCCTCAGGAGTAGATTGTGACCAAATTTATTATATTCTCTCTGGTATTCATTGCTCGGTAAACCCAAACAAACAAAAATACAATGCAATAAATAATAATAAAATTACTGCGCTAAAATCACACGGTATTTTGTAAGTTTTTATTTAAAAGAGAAAATGAATTCATAACTGTATTTGTCTTTTACTGGCGGTTAAAACAAAATATGCCGCTTTTTCAGTGTGTTTAGTACATACATTGCTGCCGCGGCTGCCGTGGACAAATTTTCATCGGAATCCAATTTACGTAATTTCTGAGATCCGAACACACCTTTTGCGCTTTCGGGTGCAAACGGCAATGCACACGCGTGCGCATACGGCCGAGCTGAGTAACGGTTCTGCGCGCTGAAGAATTTACAGATCGCCTTGCGGCGGCGAGCGACATCCCCGCGCTCTGCTTCAAAACTGGAACTTGTGCTCTCGCAAGACTCGTTAGATGCAACTTTATCTTTTTATCCTGGTGCTTCCACGATGCACTAGATATGTCCTCCTCGCATGTTTACTTACTAAGCGCGGCGATTTATCTCGGTATATGTACAATGCATGTCCGGAATACCGATGAGATCCATGAGATTCACTGGGAGGTTGAGAGTGCCCACCATGGTCGTCAAATATACATATTTCTACAGTAGTTAGTATAAAAGTTTCATAAATACACTACTACCTGGATATTAAGATAAGTTTTTGTCGTTTTACAGATAAAGACTTTCTATTTGGCTGCGTTTTCTATTTGCTATTGACTTTGCATGGCGCTGAGTTGCTGTGACAATGCTATAAGTCTTTCTCCGTTCGCCTCACTGAAAATAATACAACTGACCCTATTAAACAGATTGTAGTAGTCGGTGGAGACGGCCGGTGAGGGCTCTCTGGTGGCGGCAGCTGGTGTCGAGCTCGCTGTTGGTGTTGATGGAGATGGCCTCCAGGTGAAGACGGTTGGCTACAGAAGATGGTGTCGCAGGAGATGACGGCTTGCCGATGCTGGTACTGATACTGGCGAAAATGGGAAGTCGTTTGTGTTGAGCGGCGTGGAGTGGAATTTAGAAGTCGGGTTTCGGAGTATGGAATCGCTGCCTTCATCTCGTTCTCGGTAAGGGTTGCTTCGCCTTGGCGGTCATCACAGCGCTGGTCCACGGGGCAGATTGTCGCAGGTCTGCGTTGCGGGGACCAGGTGCGTCATGTCGCTCGTTGCCGAAGATGATATGGCGAACTGTGATGAGGACTCTCGAGTGCGTGGTGCAGTGAGTCGCAGCCCAACGCGGCGTGGAGGATCGTGATGTCTTGGTGAAGATGTCGTCGTCGAGAGTGTGATGAAGATGCTGGACCGTTGACTATTGCAAATGATGATGTTGTGGCTTGCCATGCCGGAGTCCAGGATTGATTAACATTTGGTGACGAATTGTCTACATATACTGGTGGAAGTGCTGACGCTACCATTTTTTTTATTTGCTACAGTTCACGTACGTCGCGGTCGCGCCGAGTCGATACTTAGTCTCCAATCGATTAAGACTTCGAAGGATGCTGATTAAGGTTTGTTGATGTTTATACTTGTTTGTGCGGTAATGGATTGACCGCCACAACTGTAATATAATATAAGATTTGTCAGGATCAAAGTGGAGGAGTTATTTGAACTGATGTCAGTTTACGGGTCATATATGATATTGCGGTTGCAAATCGTGCTTTAGGTTCTCAACACCACGTCGGTTGGTATTGCTGCTGTGTTTGCAAAGTGCTGAGTCTGTGCGACAATTTTTTAGCGACGACCTCAGCCACAATGGAAAGTAAAAAATAGTCTCACTTGATTGTACTACTGTAAATGATATAAAAATAATACGTAAGGTTGCAAACAGTCAATATGCGAGTCTAATTATTTAGATTTATTTCAATTTTCTGATAGGTCTCATTCTAATTCATACTGCCTATTAGAACCAGTAATAATAGGTGGAAATAATCATTTGAGTATGGGCACTGGTGTCACAATCATACGTCTTTGCAATTAACCGCGAATTTATTCATACGCGCCGCACACGTTTTGCTTTTATCGCAGTCGCAAGACGTGATATAAATAGCGCCCCTCTCGGCCATCGCGCTCCAGCCGACTTCCCTCGCGGCGCATTTTCATTATGTATTCAATTTTTATCCATTTATTTATTACCGGTGATTACGTGTGCTCGCGCATTCACTGCCGCTGCAAGATTCAATCAGCTAATCTCGAATTTCTTCGATTGCTAGGAGAATAGAATAGATAATCATAGGCATAAATTGCGCGCGGCGTATTGATAGAGCGCATTTGAATGCGCACACGAATCGAATAGGATTACACGATAACAGCTATTAGTCAGACAACGGCCAGGAGATTTAGGCACGAGCACACTCGCTCATTGGTGGTAACCTGTAATTAATTAATCGAAAGTTAATTTCTCATGGGCTTGCTTGCGCATACGTAGATTAATGTCGACTGCGTTTTGCATCGCATGTACTGCGTAGATCGGTGAGGATAATACTGTTTTGGAACGCTGGAGCGATTTGTTGGATTGCTTTCTGCGAGAAGAGAGATCTGCCCACATTGGCCCGCGTCTAGCACTACACGCTTGTTATTATCGGGTATTATGAAGCATGTTAGATCTAATAGCTAACAGGTAATAATAAGTAAGCATCTCATTTTCACTTGTTTATTGCCTGTTACTAGGTATTATGTATGTTTACTATGTTTGAAAATGAAGGCTATTATAGACATGGGTGGAATATGTTATGTAAGTTAATTATAAGGATTATGCTTTAATAGTCATAATTTGGTTACTATAAAGCACTTAACTTTTATGATTTTACCATATGTTTTATTAAAATGTTTCTTGTTCATTCAATCCTGTTTGATAGATATTGGAATTTCTCATCTTTTTCATAACTTTAAGTTATAACTTCGTAAATCCTGCAGCTAACGACTTTTTTTGAAGGAATGTTCTTGAATAGATTAGCTATTATTGATTAAGAACATTTCTATATGGGATCCCCCCTTAAGGTGCAGAAACTGCAGTAGTTATGTATACAGCTGTATATTATCTATTTATTTGCCATTAACTCGCCTTTGTCTACGAATGCGCCTTTATTCTAATGCCGACAAAGCATAAGGAATTAGGCGAATTAAACCCTAAAGGCACGTGCACTCGAATGCACAATAACAATTTTGTTGCTAATCTTGCTTTAACACCGATACAAATAATTGCTAAATGATACCCACGTTGGTTACTCGCAGGCAAATACTGTTAATTGAAACTTCACTCTACCGCATCCGAGCATATTGGCTCGTTAATTATATAATTAACCGAGTGAAATCCGGTGTGAAAAAAGACATTAAAATGCATTCATGAAATCGCGTTCGTCGAAGAAAAGAAATCTCCTTTGAATTTTATTGCATGTGCAAGAAGCATTTACGAAACATCCGCGAGAGTTCTTTCACTCTTCGTGTTAGGTCGGTGGCGGTAAACTAGTTATAACACAATTTAATCAAATATAATAGAATATAATAAACGTAATAACGCGTGATGAGGCGCATTATTCTAATGCATTCAACGTGCTTACGAAAGCGTTTTCTAATTATCTCGAGCCGGCGCGCACCGATTTGACGCCTGGAAACCGCTAAAACTAACACCAGGCTGCAAGCCGGCACGGATGCGACGCGACTATAAAACAATCAGGTGTTGCTTAAACAAGACGTTCTGATGCGAGAATTATGCTTGCTTCTTCTGTTCCGCCTTGAGAGGGGAATTAATTATTCGATATTATGTTTATACTCTTAATTGTATACCTGTTATATAAGGTTATTTCAGCATGACAATATCTACTATATTATTGTAAACGTACGAAAATGTTCATTCAATTCCGTGCCGGACAATTGAGACACTCTCCTTGTAAGAAACGTATGTAAATCACCGATGCTCAAAAATTCACCTTCCCGAAGAACAAATTCTTGTAGCTAAATTTTGCAGTTCACTTCCAAACTGTTTCAGGATTATCACGTGGAATTACTCAAATTGATTCAGATTTAAAAAGGTGAGCAACACAACATTTTAATTACATACTCACACAATGTTTATACAAATATTCCAAATACACAAGACATACTACAATTCAAATGCGACAACAACGGTGATACTCTCTTATAAATTCAATATCATCCTCACTATGTTGTATACCCTGCGTTGAGTTGTGCATTTTGTCCGTAATATAAAGCACATTCAAAGTGTTATCATCTTCGCCCTCAAAAACGTCCTTTGTCGGAATTTCATCCAGGCCTGATCGTTGTCGTATTTTTTCATTTCTACTCGAACGGCTATATTGTGCATTGATCAAATCGTCCAGATTGAATATGCCAGAATCTCTTGAGCGAGGTTGCATTATTTTGCCTGGTGAAATATTAGAGTCCGCTGGTGAAACTAATTGAATTGATTTTCGGCGATTTACCACTATCCTCCTTACATCATCCTTCCTATCATCTCTTCCGTCATGTAATTGTTTACTTACTTTGGCCCGTAATATATAAGCATTCTAAAAATTATCTATATAACTAACTGACAACTATGGAGAATACTATAGGGTTTATACAACCTTTGGTCTGGCCTTAATTCGCTTGGAGTACAAAACGTACTGACTGGTGTTCGTTGACTTGGTAGTATAGGTTCGACAATTGTGCCTTGAAGGGCCCACCAATTTTGTCAGGACCGATTCTTGCCTCAGCAACCTTGCGCACTGTATCCCCATCGATTTGCCCACATGAATATCGGTCTCTGTTTGCGTAATCATGGAATGAAAATGTGAGTGAACTACGGAGGGCACACAATCACCGGTCCCATCACATCTCACTGAACATTCATCATCCATGTCGGCTTTTTGAATAGTTTCTTCTGATGTGTGGTCTCCAGAATCCGGACTATAGGTGCCACTCAATGTGGTACAGCTAGTGGTACGCGTCACTTTCGACCCATCATTTACTCCCCAGTCTGTTCCGACTTTTACATCGGATGCACTGTTGGCTCGTCGTTTAATCAACTTTCGCAATAATATCGTTCGGTATTTCCTCATTACCTCTTCATCAATTGCAGCATCTTCATCGGAAGGACCACTCACTGGTCTATAGAGAGACAACAAAAGGAATACACATGATGCGATAAACTTGAAATCCGTCCATATTGGTTTATGTGCATCTGAGCGGGGGACGCTCTTTTGAAAACCGAATATCGTTTCATAATGGACATATTTGGAACGCTTGTACTCTTCGAAATGATCAGCAGTGTAGACGAACACGCAATAAAATAGGAGCAGGAGAGAATTCCACATGCAGTGAATTGATAGACTTGTGTTACATAGAATGTTGTACAGAATTTTGAGGGTTAATACAATAGAGACGCTTTGAACTGGCGTCGGGATTTCGGGTCGGTCCAAACACCATAACCGAGAGCAGATTAAAAATATGCATACTCCATTTAAAACTAAAGAAATCGTGTTATTTTCTCTATTGTCTAAGAATATCACCAATACCAACCCGAAATAAGCGCAAGTGCAATATTTCGCTTCATCCCATTTACCATTTTCAGGTGGTTTTTGTAAATGATCGTTTGTAAATTTATGATTGGCGTTAATGATTACTTTATTCCATGATTTCTCCCAGTTTTTTTACTTGAATAGATTAGAACAAAAACATGTTTCAGGATCAAATTGATTAATTTGTACTTTCCCCTAAAATTAGTATAATCTGACAGGTCATGATCATAGCTTACTTTTATTTGCACAAGTAATTATTGACAACTTACAAAACACTTGTCATTTGACGGAGTCGCCGCGCCGGCACGAAATTGAATGAAATAAATAGAAACAAATTGAGTTAAGTCGGGCCAGGTACGATCCAAGAATTGTCCTGAAAAGAGCTCTTAACAATTTTCGTGAGAAACTGAATGTCATTAATCATTGACGCGATGTAAGTGGTTGGTGTGCCTTACTAGGTTGTGCCGTGACAAATTTGAGATTTTCATATACTTGCAAATGGCGTTACATAATTATATTAACGCCTCTAATAGAAGAGGAGTTGTTTAATACAATGACGTCGATTCCAAAATGATATCACAATTACATCACGAGATAATCCACTATAGAAAATTTTGATAAGTTGTTGACTCGTCCATTTACCGCTTAGCAAATTCAAAAAAATGTAAGCAATTAATTACTAGCCAATTATTAGAACCTAACAAAACACTTATCCATCTGACAGGTGTGATTTTTAATCCATTTTATCTACGAACGTATCCAGAAAATCTGGATAGAGGCAAAAAGGTGGCACTGGAACGACGAGGAGGTTTCCTGTTGTGATCACAGCTTGATTTATCGCTGATTTATGGTAAACGGTGCCGGTCTAGCCAGCAGCATTCCGCGGCGCGTCCTCGCGCCATCCTGCCGGCTGATCGCAACGTCGCTAGGCAACCCCACAGCAGTAGCTGCCAGCATGCAAAATGAATGTGTGTGTGAGCGACTGCATGTCTCTCGGCTTGCTGCTGTGTCGTCCACCCCCGCGCGTTATTCCACCGAAAGAGGGTGGCGTGCGCAGGCGCATCGCACTCCGAAGCACCCCAAACATGCACACCCGAGCGGGTGTGGAGGCGGCGCGCGGCCCCCGAGAGCGAATCGATCGCATTACGCGCAAGGTGTTCGCGGGCCGGCTGCGTCAGTTCGTGTTTACGTTCGCCGCCAACGGGGCCCAACGTGCGTTTTGCGTGTCGGCCGGACAAAAATAGTAAAAAATACGCGACACCGTCGCGAGAGCATCTTCGCAAGCGGCCGCAAATTCGTCAACGCAACACCACCTCCTGCCCCGTGTTTCCGGCGTCGGGGGTCGGCGCCGCCAGTGTGCAGTGCATTCAGTCGTCGTCTACGTGTGAAAGTGCGGCGCAGACTGTGCTGTTGCGGGGGCGGTTGAACTCGCTGGGCGTAGATTGTGCAACGCAGCATCCGCCGCCGGTTGTCACTCGACTTTTCCACTTTGTTCGCATTGCCAACCAAGAGTTTTGATATCATCTTATGGTGTTACAGAAATTATTATTCCAAATATATCACAATATATTAAAAAGACAACGATTTTAATCAATTCGGTCTACAGTTATTAGATAAACGAAACTAACGTATTTATATCTAAATATTTGTGTTGTAATGGAATTCTAACCCATTTGTCGTAAGTAAATATTTTACTAACATGCTGCAGTAATTACAAAATTATGGTTCATAAAAAATATATAGATTTTCTATGTTTACACAAATTTAACGCGTTTCTCTCGCAACAGCGTTTTTCGATTTTGTGTACCCGATTCAGAAAAATATACTATATCGATTTGGTTACGCGATGGCTCATTTTATAGATAATGAAATTCTCTAGAATATGACATTAATTGTTTTTTGAAAACTATATATTTAAATATTTTTTTCGTATTTTTAATTCGAATTTTGATCCGAAAAAATGCACGTAAGAATTAAAACTGTATAAAAACATGGAATTTTAACTTTTTCTTGAAAACACTTGACATCATATTCAAGCGATTTTTATAAACTTTAGAAAAGTTTTGGTTTTTAATTTCCAATCAAAATTAAGGACACGTGTGTGTACGCAGCTGAGCAAGTAATGATGCATTAAATTATCCCCAAAAATTAAAAACGTTCAGAGTCATAAAACCTCGAAAAAACCAGTGGACTTTTCACTACGGGGAAGTAGTGAAAAGTTCCAGGACATGTTTTGCCGAAATGGCTTGTTAAACACGCTGGATGCGCGCGTTTGGTTATCGTAGCTTCTGTTGCTTTCAATGGAAGCGGACATACCTAACGCGATTCAGCGACCAGAAGACCAAAGACACAAAATTTGGCTCTCTCCGAGTTAGTCGCGGTAACAAAACCGCGTTTTACAAGATCGCGAATTCCCGGTTTACCTGTATACTTATCGATCTAAATATTATATAAATCGTACTATAAGCCATGCTTGTGGGTCTGAATTTGTATCAATAACAAATGTGATTTGTTGATGTCCTCTTCGGTGGGCCGTAAAGCATTCATTGTCAGATTGTTGTGCGCTTGAGCTCGTTGGTGCAGCAATCATACCTTTTGGAGGCAGCAAAGGCATTCTCTTAACCTACGTGTTCCTGCCGTCGCCTCCATCAGCCGGCCGCCATCTCGGCCATCAAAACGTGCGCCTGTTATTGTTATCGTACGAAAGGCCGGCGACGTTGATTTGTGACACCGGCGCGCTCACAACAGTGCGTTGATTTTCATACCGCGGACAATCACCGGCGCAAAACTGGGCGAGGGGCCGCCCACGCAACCATCATTAAACGTAACAAAATTTACACAAACCGGAACTGTCCCTGTATAAATAATCTAGACAACGCAATACTCTTTCAGATATCAACAATTTTATTACAATTCATAATTTTTGCTTATTATTTAGAAATTTAATTAAATACACTTAGCTGGATTGATATTTTTCATAACGTATTGCGGAAATTCACATGAATCCCAGGATAGTTGTTCCTATGTGCCTGCGTTGAAGGGAAGACAATAAGCTCGATTCATAAATTTAAATAGCATTAAAACGGGCACAATACTCGTGTGGCATTTTATAATATCATAGAATTTGTTGAGCACAGCGTACACATATACGCACATGCAATACAAGAACAACGAGACCAAATGAAGTTCGTTTCATTTTCTCTCTTTTGTAAACGATGGTGTTGCCAGCGCACAGTGGGCGATTTCAATAAAAAAAGTGTCATAAATAGAAGCTGCGCATTAAAAAGATACATTTCGTGTGTCTTTATTATGAATTTTACCATATTTAGAATAATACTATTAGAGATATTAACTCCTCTACGCCAATAATCAGTAGTTGGAATTAAAATTTTTCATTTTTAGGCAGAGGTAATAGGGTTAGTCTTCATACTTTCCTGATGATATGAAGGAGTCAAATGTATTCAACGAGTGATATATCAGCATATTCCCTATTTCATAGTCTATGATATGGTATATAGATTATTACTATTCTGCTTGTGCAGTACACTGCACAATGGTAAACATAGGAGCACGCAGTGGACAGTATGTAACTTAACTCTCCTGGACACTTCGCAAGAGCACAAAATTCGTTGTGCAATGTGGACAATTTATTAATTTAATATGGACATATGGACAGGGTCGCGCACATGTAAGATATTAATAGTCTATACACCATTTAATAGATTACGAAATAGAAAATGTGCTGATATAGGATTCGTTAAATACATTTTACTCCGTGATATCGCCAAAAAAGGGTAAATTCTACCCCTCATAACTCCATGCAAAAAAGAAAACATTAAATTCTACCTATTGATTATTGGCGCAGAAGAAATCAGCTATCTAATGGTGTCACATTCATTCCGATAGCATTATCCCTAATGTATTAAAATTGATAATAAAGAAACGTAAAATATGTATTGTATTGCCCTCTTGCGGCGCAGCGTCTATTTAAGACGCTTTTCTCTTGTAATCGCCCACTGTGCAACGATGACGATTTGATTGTTTAGAACGAGATATTGTCGCGAAGCACAACTCTATCAGCCGCATATTTTGTAATAACAATTTACTTATTCTCTTATTTTATTCCCGGCTTGCACACGTAAGATTATTAATACAACGGTGTAGAAATAAAGAGGAAAACCTATTTACTTTCATAAAGTTCTTCAACTGCAACTTCTATAAGCTATTTTCTCGCTCAATGTTTCTTACCATAGGGATAAAAACAATGATAACATTATTTAATCTATTCTTAATCTGGTTATATGCCATAAACCTTACTTTACCCCGAATGTATTTTAAAACACAACAAATATGAGGGGAGTATAATTAAATTTAATTGCTTCAGGAATAATAGAAATGTGAATAATTTAAAGTATCCATTGAACCTTTACGTTAACAGTAAAGTATTTAAAGATTCTTTTGAAGATGACCATCAATTCATCTAATAGATATTTAGTCAGTGCTCGAACGGAGACCGGTCATTGGCATTCGATTACAAAACGATCAGCAACATAATCTAACCGTATATGAAGTTTTCGAGCCTCCAACAAATAAAATTCGTTTTTCTACTCATGTAGTAAAAGGTGAGCAGCCGATATAACATGCGCACACACTACACAGTGTAGAAAAACTGCATGAATTTCCTCAGCGAAGAAGATTATGCCGAACCAGAAGGATGGAATCTGGCAGGCGCATCTCTTTGTTGTGATGATGGAGGAAGCGTAGTGCTTGTACAAACTGTATTTACGATTTAATAGAGGAGGCTTTATCTTAAAAACTATAGAAACTCTATTACAAGAGAATTGTACTTGTTCGTTCATTGTATTGGTTTATTTACTTCATATTACGTTTTATTACTTGCAAAATATGATGTGCCAATCGACATATTTCACTTTGGTCTTGACTTTTCTTCTCTTTTATATGATCATTTTATAGAAAATCAAGAAACTTTCTTATTTCATATATTATTTACTTGTATTTCCGTATAACTATTTCTTTACTATTACTATAATAATCAAATCATGAATCCCAAGTTGATTAAGTTGGAGGCGTTGTTTTTCCCTCGGCATTATTTCATCGAGCCGGCTAATGGAAATCTCGAATGCACGCAGCAGGAAAGTGAAAGTATTCGGTATGACACAGCAGCATATTTTCGGTGCTCCTCCTTCTTCAGCGGGCATTATTTACGCATTAATTCCTCGTTTCAATGCGTGACGTGCACGAGTCCGTCAATCGTGAGCTCTTCTTTTCAATTCGCCCGCCACGCACTTCATGTACGATGGCTACGAGCTTTTCAAGGTTAATGTTATGTTACATGATTTAATCTATTTTCCAATAGCACGATATCGAATCGACTAATTACGTAATAGGCTATAATTTAAAAAAGTGATATGTATATTTACACACACCGAGTGATAGCCGTGAAAACTAACCATAAATTCAGGGAAAAGAAACGTTAAAAAATCTGAAGGAAAACAATTTCAAGACTCGATAGACACGATTTAAAATGATTTATTGCCCAACCATGTGAGTGACATCAATTTATCTATTTTTTATTGTCATCTTTTTACCTTTCCCTGGGTGTTTGATGTTTGCTCGTCTTGCTTTCATCCTACTTCGTTGAGCTCGCTCTTTGACGATGTGGTATTATCACTGACACCAATGATTGATTATCGATTCCATCATTCTGCAACGTCTTGTATTTCAACATAGCACATAATTCACTTTCTACCCGCATCTCTTCCTGTTTGATTGGGCATATTGTGGGTTTTTGCTTTTTTCCTAGTTCCTGCGTTGGTAAAAATCTATTTACTGAGTTTGTATTCAGTGGTTAATGGTCAGCGCTCAACTTTTAATGCAATGGTGAAATATAGGGAAAGTCGGAGAGGGCAGCGCGTTTGTTACACGTCGTAATCGTGAAACAGTGATATCCGTTTACGTTCCTACGGGACGGTTTAGGGAATAGAGGGGTCGCGTTATCTATCAGCACTATAACGATCAATACCTATCATTGGGCACTTCCTGATGTCGCTTTTTCACCCCTAAAGTTACAACATCGACATTTAGGGCTGCAGGCTGCATTCCACTTCCCGGCCCTAATTTTACGTGTCCTTTTATTCCTAGTTTTCCTAAAGGGACGTTATTCTTTATTATATTCTTTATTCCTGGTCGTGTTTCCATTCCTTCAACTTTTTAGAGTATTTCCTAGAAAGTTGTTTTAGTTTCAACAGCTGTACGTGTTGGCGTTTGCGGAAACTCGGTGGATTTATGCTGACATTTGCGCAGGCTTTTGCATTTATTCCTTGGTTTTATCTTTATTTGCTTTGTGTTGCGGCGCTGTTTTATGTAGTGTGTACCTGAAGGCGGAAATAGGGATTTCTTTGCAGTGTGGGGCGTTGGCACAAACCCCTCTGTTGTTATTTCTCCCCACAGGGAAAGTCGCTTTTCGTAAGTAGGATAATTTTTGAAGGGTGTCGAGAAGAAAATATTTCCTGGTTTATTGTCTCTTGTAAAGTTTAAATTTCGGTTAGAGAAACGAAAAAACTGTTAGTTTGTAGGAAAAACAAGGGAAAATGCTTTTTATGTTTCAACAACCGTTCTTTCTTGGAGTGTGAAATAATCGATCGCTCTTTGCAGACGTCGAAGTCGACTATTTGGAAAATGTCAGACCTGTGTCTGTGTCTGAATATGTTCTTGACATGAGCTCACGAACATTAACTGAATAATTTACGTTTTCAACCCTATCCGACTACATCTGGAGACTTTTTTCCGCGTTCTAAGGCAAGATTTTGACAAGTTTGTTTTCGACGTTTCTAACAATCAACCTCTGATTTCCTCAGACAGTAATTTCATTCAGCCAACAAAATCGTCTCTTTAACCCGAAAGAAATTATGCAACCTCCACAGAAATGAAAGATAATTACATTTACACCAAGTTCAGACGGCGTACTGTTGATAAAATATGCATGCTAAGTGGATACAGTTAAACCGACGGCGAGAAATGTCCTGTAACCCCCTCAACATTTCACCCTACGCCCCCCCCCCTCCCCCGCTCTACGCTCTTGCTTTCATATCGATCAAAGCCTAAGTTCTGCCCACAATTGCAGAGTCCGCAGGCATGTTGGTCATGAGCTACCCAAACTATATACAGTAATTTTCTCTCTACTTCTCTAAGGAACCCTTCGTTAAAGTAGAAAAATAGTTTGGGGTTTACTGCTTGTCCACTGCCTTCCAGTGCGAAATGTACACAGCATAACTTGGCATGGCATAGCGAGAATGTTACACTTCTCAATTCGACGATGGCCCGTTCTCGGGATGGAGCCAGTGTTTCCATAGCAACAACCAGACGCCACCACTTTTTATCAACCCTCAAGTTTCGCCATATGACGTGGGGAAAAGTTTTTCTTCTCTTCGCTCTCTACTGCGTAAACATCACACACGTTTCATTGAATTCATGGAAGATGAAAGAATTTATTAATAAACTTATTTCACATTCTTCTCGTTTTTGTTTAACGTTGTTATTTTATGATTTTCAGATGTATGAGGATAAATTTGAAATGAGTTAAGGAAAGATTTTCAAAACTTTCTGTAGCTTTCCCCTTTTATGATATACTTTTTTCTTTTTTTTTTTGATTTCATTATGATGTTTGATCTGTAGCTATATAAAAAGAACAGAAAATGTAACCTGAACCCAATTTTGTTTCACCTCCATTCCCCAAATTCCCATGTCGAGTTCCGTGCATTCCCCAAGCGTCCATTTCATTCGGTGAAGGAAAATAGAAAAATGAAAAGCCTCCGACGCACGGAACACAGCAGCGCATGTTGCTTTTAATTAATTATTTCCTAAACAGATCAAGGCGCGATGGTTTCAGCTCGCGCACGATATAAACGCGGAGGGGGCGGGCGGATTTAATGAAGAGTTATGGAGCGTTATAGGTCATACGCGTTGCTATGATGTTATGCTGCATTCGGAAGCACGTAAGCAGCTGGGGGGAACCACAGTTGGTAATTGTAGTGTTAAAGTAATTGGAAGTTGTCTGCTGTATAGGGGAGGCTCCGACATAACCATACAGACGTTGCGTGTACATTTGGCACGGTTTTCACACTCTTCGGTCACCCCCACAGACAGTACATCATCACTCGACTCTTACCACGCAACTATTCATAAGCACGGACAGAACGTCGCTGAGTTCTTGAAGGTTGAGGAAATGTTAGCATTGGGGTGCCTAACGAAGGGTTAAAATTTTAAGTATTCCCCAACGCATCTGCTATGCCTTCATTTCGTAATTTGTGAACTGCCTTGAAATAGTCTTAAACTACCGTGTGTAATGATGAATAGATGGAGATGCATAACAGTATTATTTTCGGTAGTCTTGCTCCTTACAGAACAGCCCGTTTTGAAACCTATTGCTTGCCGCTCTGTTTGTTTGCTTTTAAAGCTGTGAAACATGCTTGGTAGACCAAGGGTTGGTCTAATAAGGCATTGCAGACTTGCTTGTCGTCTGTAGTGCCTTTGAGAATACGGTCTTTTATGCTTGTCAGACACCTGATGTAATAATTGTATCACATGCTCCTGCTGATGTCTATTATCCACCTTACAGGAAAGCGGTAGATTTGCAGTAAGGTGGATATTACGTAAGTAGCGCCTATGTTTTGACTAAAGCCTTTCCTCTAAAGCTTTTCGGAACAAAGGAAAATGAAACATAGAAGGTATTATCAACCAATAACGTTATTCGTCCAGTGAACAAAGACTAGACACAAAAGATCCCCATGTGTGATATCTTTTTATGATTTGTTTCATCCGAAGGGAGTGCACTCCCTTTTCCGCTTGCCTTTGTTATTGCGTGGTTGATTTACGACAGTCCACTAGGTGGGAATACGCAGATGATCATTATTGACATTCCGCTCGGCACGTTTATTCTCGATGGGAATGCGCGCTTGATTCCTGTAATTTTCCTGCTCGGACCTGTCGCAGCGC